>WNHD01001533.1:0-21132 GCA_011057455.1 Ganaspis sp. Gsp50 | reverse complement strand
TAATTAAAGTCGGCTACGGACGCAAGTTAAGGGGAATAAATGGGGACTTATGGAGAAGAATTGGGAGGGGTATTAGATATGTAAAAACCCGAAAAGGGTGTACATAGAGGAACCAAAAATAAAAAAAAATATTTCGAAACAGGCATTATTACATCTTAAATTGTTATTTTTTAAAATTTTAAACAAAAAGTTCATCAATTGAAATGAGAAATTTAATAAAGTAATGAAAAATTATTTTAATAAACAAAATTGTAAATAATTTAGTTTTATTCTTTTATTACACTTGTTGATTGTAAAATAATACTACTGGCAAATTTTTACAGATACTACTTTTAATACTATAACAGTTAATTTAATTGAGTGAGGAATAAAATGACGAAATTATTAAAGTCCATAAAGAGATTAGAAAGCTGGAAAAGAATTGAGGGAATCAATTCGCTAAGTAACCTACGATGTAAGAAAAGCCTTTGAAACGTAAAATAAAAATAAAGTTCAAAACGAACATAAACATGAAACTTTGAAAATAAACATTAAAGAAAAATTTTATATCTATCATACTGTGATATAGTTTTGATGCTTTCTAATAAAGAAGTATTGTTTTATTACTCAAATACAAATCAAATGCGCATTGAATGGTTTTGAATTTACTGGCAGCTTTTTTTTAAATTCAGGTTTTCTGCAGCACTTTCGGAAAATTGTGAACGTTACTCAAGAATCGCATATCACTACAATTGCAATTGCACTGGAGATTCAGTGCATCTGATGCATTCAATCATTTCTATGATCGCTTTACGTTTCCCATCAGTAGAGGACACAACTTCATTCGTAAATAAAATGACAAATTGCTCTCAATTTGTAAGAAATTTCCACTTGCATCAATCACTTTTATCGGTAGAAATGCACATTTACTATGTAGACAAATTTTTATGAACGAAAACTATTCGCTGAATTAAAAAATAATTTTTTCTTTATGCATATTTAGCCTAGAGGTATTTTAGGGCAGGTGAGTAATCGAAAAATTATTTTTTGCCAATTCGCCATTTTTATAAAATTATGTTGCAAAATGAGACAAATTCACAATAAAATTTATAAATCTAACTAATAAATAATAACTTATTTATCTTATGTTAAATAAATTAATTTTGGAAAAATAAAAAGTTTTTTATAATCATAAAATAGTTAAACACGTAAACACCTATTGAGCATTTAATAGCAAAAGTTTTAATATATGGTGATTTGTTGAAAATTTTATTTTTCTTAACAGTATGAAGAATCTGGATCATGAATTAAAAATTATGATTTAATTCTAATAATTTTTTTATTGAATAAATACAGATTGCAATGGCGGGTAGGGAAATGCCTCCTACATTGTAGGTCGTACCAGTGAAATGAAATTGCCGACGCGGACCAAAATCAGATAGGGGTGGTGCCCCGATAAACTAACCAAATGAAAAATGGAAATGAGTGATCTTAATAACCTTATACCCCAAGGAGGTACCTCAAACGAGGATAGACCTCCCGCCGATTCTGATCGGGTGAAAGCCCTGGTGGTCGGCGCAGGCCCCACGGATTTTGGGGTGGACCAAGAATAACCACGCGCCAGTACGTCGACTGGAAATCTGATAAATTCCGTGGATGCTGAAGACCTGTTTGCGGAGAATATTGCGGAGCAACTCCGCAAAATCCCGCAAACAATAAAAGTCATGCGGTCGGCCTTTCTGAAGCAAGAAAACATCAGTAATGTTGTAAAGAGTAGATTGGAGGAACTGGAGGACGTGTTCGACATAATTCGAAAAAATTTTCGTTTTATTATAACGAAAAGTCCTCCAGTCGTCGAACCAAAGGTTTCGGAGGAGCCGATTGAGATCAAAAAGCGTCCGTGGAACGACTCTGAAAGTCCCTTTGCGAGCTCTGAGCCGCAAAAAAGAACAAAGCGCAGGGAAGCGGATGGTTCCACGAACCTGACAGAACAAAAGATGTCGTACGTTTAGGTGATCTCGAGCAAAGAAAAGGAACAGGGCGACGGCTTTCAGGTTGTCGCCAATAAAAGAACAAAAGATGTCGTACGTTTAGGTGATCTAGAGCAAAGAAAAGGAACAGGGCGACGGCTTTCAGGTTGTCGCCAATAAAAGAAAAGAGTCAAGAAAGAAAAGGGCCGCCGAAAGGAAGAAAACAGCCGAAGAGGAGCAGATGCGTCCTTTGGGGCGGAGAACAACAGAAGCTGTCAGGATTTTGGCGAAGAATCCTCACGACTAATCCGAGATTCTAAAGGTGATGAAAACCTCGGTCAAACCGGAAGATTCCGGTACAGAGGTCCTGAAAATTAGTTCTCCTGATAGTAAAAAAAGGAGGAGAGACCTCTAAATTTGCAGGAGCGTTGACTTCTGCGTTGAAGTACAGGGCGGAGGTCACCGCCCTTGTAAACAAAAGGTATCTCGAAATACGGGACCTCGACGAAATGACCACCGATAGGAAGAAGTGTTGTCGGTCATAAGGGACAAGCTAGGAAAACCCCAGCTGGACCTGATGTGCCGCCTTTTACCACGATTCAGTGGAACGAAGGTGGCATTGATGCGTCTACCAGGAGCAGAGAGTGATTCTCTGCTGAAGTTAGGCAAGGTCCGGATCGGGTGGATAAAAGCCCGACTTAAAGAGCATCTCGAAGTCGCAAGGTGACAGAGGTGCCTTGCATTTGGGCACGTGACCCGCACCTGCAAGGGTCCCGATAAATTATGTTCATTTATGAACATTTTGCTTCCTCATAGAGTTAATTATCTATTTTTCATTATCTTGCATATTTTGTATAGTTCAATCGAATTGCTTTTTGATGTAAAATATTTCTTCCTAAAGAACTATCTGTAAAAAATAACAATTCTTAAAGATAAATAGAAAAATTCAGCTTCAAATGTCAAAAATTTGAAACAATTGTCATTTACTCTATCCCTTTTCGGTACAACACACACTTTATATAAATCAATTAATTGGTTTTTTAATGTACAAAATTTTTCCGAAGGGAACTATAATAAAAATAAAAATCAAACAATGCTTCCTTATGGGAAAACAAATATGAATGAACACTTGTTTAAATTTCTAACTATAATAATCGAACTATATAATTCGAACTATAATAAAAATAAAAATCAAACAATGCTTCCTTATGGGAAAACAAATATGAATGAACATTTGTTTAAATTTCTAAATGGTTCATACGAGTGTCAAAAACGTTATAATACTCAAATTGAGGTGTTCTTTGCTGGAGAATCGAATGCAAAATAAAAAATTCAAAAAAAGCTTCCGGAACCCTGTCAAATTTGCAAATATGTGAATTATGATTTTCGCATTAAAAAAATAAAAAAATGAATGAACTCTTTTTTAAATTTCTAATTGATCCTGACGAATGTCAAAAACGTTATAATACTCAAATTGGGATGCTTTTTTCTGGGGAATCGAATGAAAAAGGAAAAATGCAAAAAAAGTTTCATGAACCCTCTCAAATATGCGAATATGTGTATCATAATTTTCGCATTAAAAAAAATAAATAAATGAAATCTATTCTAAATTTCTAATTGATCCTGAAAAGTGTCAAAAACGTTATAATACTCAAATTGGAGTTCTTTTTCTGGGGAATCGAATGCAAAAGGAAAAATTCAAAAAAAGTTTCCGGAACCCTGTCAAATTTGCAAATATGTGAATCATGATTTTCGCTTTAAAAAAAATAAAAAAATGAATAAACTCTTTTTTAAATTTCTAATTGATCCTGACGAGTGTCAAACACCTAATCATACTCAAGTTGGGGGTGCTTTTTTCTGGGGAATCGAATGCAAAAGGAAAAATGCAAAAAAAGTTTCCGGAACCCTCTCAAATTTGCACATATGTTAATCACGATTTTCGCATTAAAACAAATAAAAAAATTAATAAACTCTTTTTTAAAATTCTAATTGATCCTGACGAGTGTCGAAAACGTTATAATACTCAAATTGGGGTGCTTTTTCTGCGGAATCGAATGCTAAAGGAAAAAGTAAAAAATTATATTCATTGCATGAAAATTTTTCTTCCTTATAGATGGATTTTTTACAAAAATCAACCTTTAACATTTTTTAATAATTCAAAAACTATAATTTATTAAATTTAAGTATAAAAATCATTTTAAATTTAAATTCCATAAATAATTGAAAAATTACAATTTATCTTGAAATTTCAGTTGAAAAGAATACTTTATGTGTCAGTCGATTCCTTTTCTACTAATAATCTATTTTGGTATAATATAGACTTTTTTCAGGTCAATCGATTTTGTTTTTTAATGCAGAAATTTTTTTCAGAAGGAAATGTCATTAAAAAACAATAATTTTAAAAGTTATATAATTAATAGAATTTTGAATGTCAGAAATAATGAAAAACTGTAATTTACTCCTTCAAGCTTTGGTAAAATATAGACTTTATAAAGGTGAATCGATTAGTTTTTTAATGCACAAAATTTTTGTAAAATGGTCTGTTGTGAAAAAAGCAAAATTTTAAAAGTCATATTAATAAAATGGAATTTTAAACGTCAAACATCATTTAAAATTGTTATTTACTCTATCAGTTCTTGGTCAAATATAGACTTTATATTGGTCAATCGATTCGTCTTGATACAAAGAATATGATTCTTTTATTGATTAATTTAATTTTTTATAAGGGAAAAAATTTTATCTAAAAAACCGTAGTTTTTGAAGAAAAAACGATCTCAAAAATGTTTGTTTGAGTGTTTTGAAAAATCCCTGTGACCGTTTCTAGATTTTTATTAGTGTAATACCTTTACCAAATTTCATTAACATCGGTAAAAGAATTCTCAAGATAGAGAGTCCAGGAAAAACGACCACACAATCACATACATGTGGACATTCCCCTAAAACTTCGTATTTATGCTTTTTGGATGAAATTGAGTTGATTTAGACTATTTTTAGAACATCGAAAATTGTCATGATTACAATGCTTCCTCTTTAAGGAAGCAGAATTGGATATGTGGCGGAAAGGGTCACTTCGCCAAAAAATGTACGGTTGCGCACCCTTAGTGCATTATATGTACAGACTTAGGGAAGGCTAACAGCACGCACAAGAACGGGAAGAATGCTTGCCTGGTTTACAAGCAGGAGCTTGAAAAACTGAGAAAGGCAAAGAAATAAAGCTCCTGTAGGTCAACCTGCAACAGAGTAAGGAGGCACATGCCCTCGTGATCCAAACTGCCTTGGAAAAAGGTGTCGACGTTTTGTTCTGCAGTAAGCAGAACAGACAAAACGACCGAACTCCTTGTTACGAGGATAAATCAAGGAGGGCGGCTTTTAAAGTGTGCAATCCTAAACTGCGGGTTGACAGGTTCTTGGAGAAAAGCAGTGGGTTTGTTTGGGTGGAGGTTACGGGTATACACATGTACAGCTGCTACTTTTCCCCCAATCACCCACTGACAGACTTCGAAGCCGATATAGATGAACTCAAAAAGAGCCTTAAAAAGTCCAGGCTGGAAGTTCTAATTACCGGAGACTTTAATGCTAAGTCGCCGGAGTGGGAAGAGACAAGGCTCGATAGAAGAGGAATCCTGATCGGAGAAATGGTCTCCAGGAACAATTTAATAATTGTAAACCGGGGCAAAAAATGGACATTCATGAGAGACAGAATCGGATCCATTATAGCTCTAACGAATGTGTCATCTCCATTGTTTAGCCGCACAAGCGACTGGCGAGTCGCTGAGGAATATAACGCAAGGGACCACCATGTCGAGTTCTCAGTCTCAGTGGGAGACACACGAGGAGGCAATAGTATTGGTTGGGACCATTTTTGTGGAGTATATCTTACGATGACTTCATACCAATGGGCCTACCCGAAGGAGTTGTGACCATCGGCTTTGCGGGCGACGCGTTAAGCGTGTGCGTAGCCGAAAGTGCGGAGACTCTTGGAGTTCTCGTGAACGAATGTCTGCGACTAGCAAAAAAACTGGCTGGATGCCAGAGGCCTTCAAATGGCCTTGGAAAAGACCAAGGCTTTGCTGGTCACAGATAAACATGGATATATAGTCCCACGAATCGTGATAGACGAATTTCAGGGGCCTCGATCGTGTAATCTCATCTGACTGAATCTCACTTTATTTTCAATTGTTTTCATTTTTGTTAATAGTTAAATCAATTGAAAATAAAGTGAGATTCGGTGAGATGAGATTACCCGATCGCAGACCAGGTCAAGTGGAGGAAACAGATTAAGTATTTGGGTGTGAAGCTTCATGGAAGGTTAAACTTTCATCACCACATAGCTACAGTGTCAAGCAAGGCTATCGAATGTGCGGCCTAATTGACGCGGCTCATGCCAAACATTGACGTGCCAAGGGAAAATAAAAGGAGTGTTGCTCTTTCAAAGCTGCTGTATGCGGTAGCAGTGTGGGCTCCCTCTCTCAGAACCGAGAGAAGTAAAACCATCTGTCAGAAGATACTTTTCGCGCAGAGATGTATAACATTTCGTATCATCTCTGCTTATAGGACGGTATCAACGAATGATGCGCAGGTCCTTGCTGGTGTCCAGCCAGCAGATCTTTTGGCGTGGGAAAGGGAGGAAGCTTTCCTCCGTTTCAAAGAAAGAAATTCGGCCGTTTCTACGGACGAAAATAGACCAAGCAAGGACAGCATTCGCAAAGAAGCGAGGTGCAGACTCCTAGACAGATCGCAGGAAAGTTGGGAGAAGTATAAATCAGGACAATGAAACCATTGTCTGATTAAAACACTCGCCCCTGGGTAAATAGAGAGTTGGGTGAATTCTCCTTTTATTTAACACAAGCGCTGTCAGGTCGCGGGTGTTTTAACTCGTACTTGCAGCGCTTTAGATAGATTGAAAGCAAGGCGTGCGCTTACTGCGAATCCCCCGAGGATGACGCAGAGCACACCCTCTTTAAATGCAGTGAAAGGGACACGGAGAGGCAGGCCTTGTTCTCCGGTGTTAACTGTCAAGTTACATGGGAGAACTTGGTCGAGCTGATGATCCTGTTCCAGGATAACTGGCGGCTCATCGAGTCCATCATCATCTCAATTATGAGTGTTAAGTATCTCGATGGCCGCAAAAATCGTGAATAGCTTTCTTTCTTTTTTTTTCAACAAGTTCTTATATATATATATATTTATTTACTTATATTTTGTGTTTTGTTTTGACATACTTTATTTATTTACATATTTTATTGTTCTTTTAACTGTCTTTTTACAATTTAAAATTTTTTAAATTATTTTAACCTTTTGACTTTGTTTATTTTTTTTTTAATTTGTTGTAACGCCCTTTTGCCGATTATTTTATTTTATCTATTCACGCAGGATTGACGCAGCAATGGACTAAGTCGCTACGGTGACAGAGTTGGAGTGCCACCCTCGAAGGCAAAAGTCTTCCTACAGTTCCGAGGGTGGATAAGGGCTCAAAAAAAAGGATTTTGGGTTTTTAGTGGATCGGGCTGGCAGTAGTTCGCCGGTTTATTTTTGTTTATATTTTTGTTTACCAACCCCACATACCCTCATATTCGGCCCCGAGGGATCTGTATGCAGATTTTTCCAAATATTCCCTAAGCAAAAAAAAAATAATCATAATAATAATAATCCCGTGGGAGTTGCTGGACTCCTATCGAGCGCATCCCCGGGTGGCGGATAGGAAGATGCCTCCTACATTTTAGGTGGTACCGGTGAAATGAAATAGCCAGCGTGGACCAAAACCAGATAGGGGTGGTTCCCTGATAAATCAACCAAAAAACGATGATGATGAGTGATTCTCAAAACGCAGTACCCCAAGGAGGAAACCCGTAAGGGGACAATGCTCCCGCCTGGCAAGTAGATGCAGGCTTCACGGATTTTTTTTGGGGGGGGGGGCAAAACCAATCTGATCGAAGCAAGTCGACTTTAAAACTACCAGTGCTGCTGGTGGATGACAAGCCGCTATCTAGACGTGGCAGTAATGCTAGTCTAGATATCTTAGGTAGTTGCAAGAGCATATTCATCGACATGTCAGCAGTCGACCTTAGTAGCTGCAGACGCGACCGCGAAGTCTGCATTAGCCTTAGGAAGCAGAAGACCGAAGATCTCGAGAAAATGCTCGTGGAAGTGACCAAAATGCTTTGGGCTTGCGACAGGCAAAGAAATGTTAATCAGATTGACGGTCTAAAAAATCTGAATTCTTGGCTGACCGATGTCAAAAGCAAGCATGAAGAAGCTGGGAGAGACGACTGTAAACTGTACGAGACTTTTGATTATATCGAAAGTACTCACAGGTACAGGAAGGAGCACCGCAAAGTCTACTACGCAGACACGATCAGGCAAGTAGCACTTGCGGTCAGGGAGGGCGAGAAGAGACCCCTTAGTAGCCCTGAGGAAGAGAAAAGAAAGGTGCCGAAGGCGAAGCTCGAAGTGTCCAAGCCAAATATTCCTGCTAAGAAGAAAAAAAAGGGGAGAAAAGGTCCCTCTCAAACGAAGGAGCCTGTGAATCTGGGTCAACGGAAAGAATCTACGATGTTTATTCAAATTTCTGAGGGACATACGTATGCGTCTGTTATTTATTTTATTTAAAAAACTAAATTTTATTGATAGAAATGAACAGAATTACATAGTTGTCAACTAAAATTATTTAAGTAATAATAGAATTGTTTAAATGCTATTTGCTTCAAAGTTGATTGTCTTCTAATGTATTATTATGAAATTTTACCAAGGAGAATAAGTTTTTCTATTTAAGAAATGTTACACTTTTCATTTGTTTATGAAAGTCATGTAATTAATAAAAAAAAATGTATGAGATTTGAAAGAATTAAGTTTATGTGTTTAAGAAAAGTTTTTTTCTTTTTTAATATTACTTTAAGACAATAAGATTTTGGAGTTTAAATATATATATATATATATATATATATATATATATATTTCAACTCAATAATTTGTTTAAAATAAATTCAATTTTTTTTCATTTGGTACTCCTAAGTTTTGTTCTTGGTAATCCACTCAACCTATTTTTCTATACTATTAATAATTCTCGTAATTATTTGAAAAATGGCGCTTCTTTAGCAAAAACAAAATCAAAACTTTAAATTTATAAATAAATAATAAATAAATAACTTTTATTTGGTCAAATCAGCTTCTAGGAAGAGACGGGAAATTTTATTAGCTTTAGTTTAAAATAACTCATTTAATTTTGGTTGAAGTTAAGATCTGACAGTTGTTTTAACCAAAAATACTTTTTTCTTCACTGTGCGCTGGAGCCTTAACCGCATATCGCAACTCAAATATAGCAATGCTTTCACAGGTGAGCACAATAAGAGGACTCAGTCTTTCAAAACTCCGGATATGTTAGGACAATCGGAACTTACATCAAATTTCAAGTATCAGATGATCCAACCATGTAGACGATGTTGAATGACGTCTTGAAATTGATATGCTAATAACTTCCAAAGTTCCTTGACAAGTTGGCTCTACTAGATCACAGCCTCCCCGTGAAGCTCTTCGACCATAAATCAGTACTCGTGCATGTAAATTGAATACAAATAATAAATTTCAAATGTATTTACAAGTTTTCATTTGCTAGTTTGACAAGTTGACAAAGGCGATTAAATATAAATACAATTTAATTTAGACTGAGTCCCCGAAGTGAAAAGAAAATTGAATTTAATAATAATAAAAATAATCAAGTAAAATTCATTCAAGCGTTCGTCTGTTCTCGGGAACCCGAAAGAACATCGTAGATGCTCTTGGTTGACCCGGGCTGGTCCTCTCGTCTCTGATTCTTTTCTTCTTTCTATATCTTGTAAGACTTCTTCGGAGGTGACTTCACCTTATCAGGAAAGGTAGCCGCCGCAAAAGTCTTCTTTTTCTTCTTACCCTCGTCTCTAAAACCTAGGGTTCTTTTATTACTCTTGGCATTTTTCTGCTTCTTGTGGCATTCCAGGACAACCTTGCGGATTTGCTTGGTCTACCTTGTCTGATTCTACGACGTTCTTTGCGCCCTTCTTCGCACGATGCGATCTCTTCGTCGTATTTGACCGCGGCCGCATCGGCCTCTAAGGTAATAGTACTAATAGCTGGACACCTTAGTTACTGGACACAATGAAAAATAACAAAAAGTAACACACGTAACTACTACGTTTCCCGTAACTAGGGCATGTTTTAAGCTGTCCAGCTATTGGTACATTTACCTTAAGTACTTTCTTTCCAATTCCTCCATCCAGAAGTGCAGTTTCCTGAGACCATCAAGGATGGTCTTTGAATCATTCTTCTGGATTTTCAATCCTTCATCATTTCAGCTACTTCTCTTGTAACCTTAGAGGAGCAAGACCTCTTATCTCATACGGACACGCTCGACCCTGTATTTGTCAACGTAGGATATCCATAGCAGTAGCACTACTGAAAACATTCTGTGGCACTCCCAGCGAGATTTTTGATAATATTACTATCTTTAAGAAAACGTGGGTTTGACTCGATAAGTGTTGCACATCTTTGAAGAGAACTCTAGGTGATCATACTAAAGAGCCATGTAGAGGATGGAAGTGGAGACCCAAAGCTATCTTATTCTTCCTTCATTAGCAATAGCAAGGGCAATTAAAAAACGAACTTACTGTTATTGATCGCTATGAACAATATGCAGAACAGTTTATAGCTGAATTCGGTGACAAAACAATAAACAGCGTATCTAATCGACACAATGCACTTCAAAGTTTAAAGTTCAGTAATTAATATTTTATTAGAAAAATGGTTTTGAAAAATCAATAATACAATTTTTATACGCGTTTCAAAATAAAGTCATGCATCTTCTTCGACACTCGTATCGATCTGGCGCAGTTCCATGCGGCGTCTCTTCTTGTCATCTGCTCGCGGTGCGCTGACCATAAGCGTCTCGCGCCTACGTCTTATTTTACGCGGGATCTTTGAAATGTCCAGGCATGGTCAATCTACGGAAGAGAGAATTCGGAAGAAGTTAGCGAGGTATTCGCGTTATAACGATTCAATTCGTTATAATTCATACATCTACCTCTGGCAGAACTTGCAACGCTAAGGTTGTCGATAGACCTCAAAACTCTCAGCGTCGGGATCTGATGAATTATTTTCTTCATTCCTTGAGCCTAAGGAACCGCCTTGTTCCCAACGCGCTTGTAAAATTGGCTCCCTTCAATATCCGCTGAGTCTGCATCGGCCACTGGAACTTGAACCCGATCGGAACCGATGATGGGATTACCCTCTTGCGATGAAACCCACTTGAAGAAAACAAAGAAGTTGATCTCACTTATCATTCTTCTTCGGTCTGTATACCTAGACCAGGAGCTAATATATCAGGTACTACCACCCTGGCATGGTGGACCTGATGCTAGAGCTTCCGTTTACCATTGTCGTTATTACATTGCTGCGAAGAACATTGATGCGACGACCACGTTGCCCGGGGAATAGGAAGAGGACATTGGAATTTGACCAACTCAACGGTCAATTAATTCCAATGTTCAGGTATGCAACTCTACTGATTTTCACACACGAGATCGTAGTTTCCTGGTTCGTTATGACATTTTTGAGTTGTGACTAACATCCGATTACTCATATCAAAATGATAATTCCTCGATTACGATTATGTCTTCAGATCTTCAAGTTGAAACGAGAAAAAAGACTTTTGAGGTTTCTAGTGGGCACCTGATCAGATATGTTCATATGAATACGAGTGCTTCTAACATAAACGTAATAAAATAGATTTAGTAGTTGTTGGGAATAAAGGAATTAAAGCGTTTAAGAATTGAAGTCTCTATGAATCGAAGGGTGCCATTTTGGATTTTATAAAAGCAATTTCTTACAGGGTATACAATGGATTCCAATAAGATCTTGGGTTTTATTGATGAAAATTTCATGGAAAGTTTCCCATGCAAGTTTTTACTTAGAAACCAATGAAGTCTATATGGATCTATATGGATTCGTTAATCAAATCTTGTTTGAAATGGAGGTCTATTTTAATAAAAAATTCTACGCGAATTCCCATATGGGACCTTAGGAATCTAACAAGAAATTCCAGGAGGGATTTTTACAGGATTTTCTGGTCTGCACCTACGTCGAACCGACGTTCACGTTTCTAGCAGTATTTTGACAGATCGTAAATAAAACTATAAAACATGAAAGAGTCATGTTACTCTTGTGAAATCGGAACTCACATACCATGTAATAGGACGATGATTTCTTGATGATCCCAATGACAACGTTCCAGGCTTTGAAGTGGGTATAGAAAAAAGGGTAAAAGGAAATATTTTCTCAAATTTAATTAAATAAATGTTTATTTAGTATTTACTAAAATAGGTTTAACTTTTACAATCAATATTTAAATTTATTTTTTATATAATAACAGCTTTTAACTCGACAAGTATTTTATTCTGGTACAACTTTAAAATATACAATCAACTTAGAGAGCTTTTAATGTTTACGTTTATTTTAACAACAAATTAATTTTGTGCTAGGTCAATGAGATTTATCTTGAATAGCAAGTAAAATGAGAAAACGGATGAAAACAATGGAATCAAATATTTTCATTTTAAATTGATTCATCCCATGATGTGGAAAAGAGTTTAGTTGCATCCACTTGGCTGGAGTTTTCTTTCTGATTGACAAAACTAGGATTCTACGATACAAGGGCATAAATTTGACCAAACAGGATTCTCTCAAATCTGTTTTGCATTTTCTGGTCCACCAGCAATATGTTCCTCTTTGTATAAAATAGGATTTCCAGTTACTCACGTCAAAGGCTTTCAAACTTTTTTACCAGTTGGAACTGCTTTGAAATATTAGATTTAAACTTAAGAAATAATGTATACTCTTTCCACGGATATTTTTAACAAACAAATATAAAAAATACAATCCCAGACTAAATATTCTTTGTAATTTTTTATACTTTTAATAAACTCTTGTACAGTTTATTTCACGAAATTCTATTTAAAATTATACCCTGTTTTTTACTACTATGTTGTTCTTACTCATAGCGAGATAAATTCTTTTTATTAAGAGTTTAATGTTATCTGTTCATTTCAATTATTAAATTACCCTGGGACTACGAGATTCACATGAAAGAGAACTAAAAGGATAAATAATAAGATATATTTAAAGAGATGCTAGATTTACTTTGTAAATTATGAAAAATAATATTTGATTTCCTCAAGATCCGATCAAAGGATATTTATTATGTTTTTGGTCTTAAAATTTTCGTAGTGTAGAAAGGAATTGTAAGTAAAAAAAATCAATATTTAAAACAATGCCAATAAAATTTTTTCCAGGCACACATGGGCTTATAACATCAAAAAATTTGAATTTACCTTTATGTAAAAAATAACCTTAAAACTTTACTACGGAATGCGAATTGTCAATGCTAAAATTACTTATTATACAATGAATCAATTTTTAATGATTTTTCGAAGTGAAAAGTTGTAGACACACACTACTATTCAATTATTTAATGATTCCGGAGAATATCTTGTGTATGTCGATGAAAAGGCAAGTGTAGTGGTGTCATTACTCCCGTCATGCTTCACAGGAAAACTTTCACTACCTTTTAGCCTCGAGTTCGCTTAACACGATGGAAATGCTGCCTGTTTTTTCCAAGTGGAAATGAACAGATGATACCGTACAGCAGTGAACCTTACAAATCATCAGTCAAAGCTGAAGGATTGTGACAATTTTTTTTTAATAAAACATGTAACAAATAACAGTGAATCGTGTCTGTGTTGTTTATTAAATCATACATCTCTCCTGTGTCAAGCCCAAACCAAGGTGATTATTTTCCTTCTTCGGACATTCAACAAAGTTTCGCAAACTCGATTTAAAAGACTTAGTATCATTAATTATCATATATAACATTAACAAGTCAATTATTTATATTGTTTTTTATTTATTTTTTTTCCTTGTAATTGAAACAGTAGTAGCTAGATTAAAATACAAAAATAGTTGACTTTAATAACGAACCAAGCACAATTTGAATCATTTAATAAATTGTTCATAAAAATCCAATTATATTTTAAAAGTTAACTTGCTTTCTCAACTTTGCATCTAAATGGAAAATAAATAAACCACTGGAATCATAAAATAATTATTTTTACTTCTATTTTACAGGTACTTTATACATAAATATCTTTTGTTTTAAAGCACATTTCCCCTAAATAGTAATTTATTTGCCACTCGTTATTGTCTTTTACGATTTTCCTTTCCCATAAAAAGTTAAATTCGTTTCGTGAACTTTTTACGACTTTTTATAAATGTGCAATTCTTACAAAGTTCGACAAATCAGAGTTATCATAGTTGAAGAGTAATCTCTACTTTTAATTTGCACTTGATAAAAATACTTTCAAAAACTCTCCTCTAAATGGTAAAATTGGACGAAAGTTTGAAAAGGCATCTTTTGAATATTGACAGCAACGATTCCTTTTAGTACGAGAGAAATTTTCGTGTCAGCTTCTTTTTTCATTTGCGTGTTATGAAAACCAAGACTATTTGGAAAAGTTTGTAAAAGTTGCAGGACAATCAATTTTGTTCACGTAAACTATTCATTTATAATAATTAATTATTAATTAATCATTGAAAATACTTTATGAAAAATAGATTCTTCCTTTTCAAAGAATGTAAAATATTCTCAAGTGTTATAAATCTTAGAAATAAACATTTTTGGTTTCTAGTTTCTTGAGTGTTTTGACTAAATAATAATAAATTCTGATAATTGGTACGGTTCAATATGTGTTAATAATATTTAATATGTACAATGAATAGTATATACTTTTTATAAATATTGTTTTCATAATATAGTTTTTATAAATATGAGTATCAAGCGCAATATTAATTTTAATATAATTACTTCGCAAATAAATTACTTTATTAATTTTAATGAAACTAAATTACTAAAATATGAATCAACGAGATTAAATATTAATTCATTCATAACAATTTTTAAGTAATTGAAATTCACGAAAATAATAGAATAAAAATTAATTAACTGACAAAACAAATTGACAAAAAATAGTACTTCTCAAAAAATGTAGAAACAAGTAAATGTGTTCTCAAATTAACAAAAATAAAAGTTCTTTTCTAATAAATCTCTGCGCTCTTAATTAAGAGAGCATTGCTTAAATAATGGTTTTTATTTCGAAAGAAATTTGTGATAAGTTTATAAATTGTAAACAAATATTTTTAATAACTTTGTTAATTTTTCAGGGAAAGTTACAATTGAAGACTAAGTGGCCAAAAGTTGGTAAAGTCGAGTGATAAATGTGCAGTTTCTACAGCAGGAATCAAATAACCTTGCAACGAAGGCGTAGTTTGCTACGCCTGAGTGGTTCCCACAACGTGGAATATGTCGATTCGAGAACTCGTGCTTACCATTACGGTTCTCACAGACATTAGCTTTTCGCACTACACTTAAGCATTAAGGTTACACTTACGTAACAAATCACGATATATATCTATATAGCTTACCCTAATAGTCCACCTAACCACTCATGGTAACATCAGAATCGACGATAATATCTTCATCATTTTTCTACACTTGACTTACTATCTAATTGAAATTCCACTTGCCTTTTACACGTGATTAAGGAATTCCTTTTTGGAGAAATTTATAGATTTGCCATAATAGAATGCACATTTTTAACTATAAATCAAAGACAATATAATATTAATTTTTTTAATCGCATAAAATTTTTTTGACATTTAAATTTTCATTTGATGAATTTTCTGAAATGTATGTATTTATTTAAGAAAACATACTTTGCCGAAATTTCGATTAACACGAGGTATGATTTTCCTTCCACAGCATTTTTTATTCGTATTCTTTAGACACAATATATAAATGATGAAATATAAAATATAAAAATGATAATTTTTGAAATGAAATTGAAAAATTATCATTTATATATTTTGCATGTGACAGAGAATTTATTTAACCGAATATTTATTTAAATAAATGTTCTTTAACAGAAATATACATTTGTTCGAATATACATTTGATCGAACATACATTTAACCGAATATTTATTGAACCGAATTTTCACTAAACTGATTAATCATTGAACAAAACTATTATTTCTTCGAATCATTCCTTTAAGCAATTTTTATTTTTCGCATTTTTTATTTTCCATATTATTTATTTCAAGTAAGTTTCAGGCATGATTATTTTAATTGGACATAATTTTTAATTTTCACAGTTGATTCGACATAATTTTCATACTTGTATACTTTTCGTTAACATTATTTTCGTTTGTTCGATTTTTTTTTTTTTTTGGTTAACATAATTTGTTTATTAATTCAAATTGTCCTTAAGAAGAAGAAAAAAATGTTTTACACGTAAAAAATCAGCGCGTTCAGTATATCTGCGACAAAGTTGGAAAGGCCTTAGGATTTTTTAGTGAGCGGGCGATGGAGATGGTATGCATTCTGATTTTAAAGCTACATAGCAAAAGAACAAAGTAACACAATCCCGTCCTGAGTATTCCAACATGCTTTTGCGCTCAGTAAGCATGTACAACAGTTCTCACATTTAAATTATGAAATTGCATCATTGTAGATGTGATTCTCTCTAAAAAAAGGGACCTTAGAAGGAAAATCATGATGGTTATGTTTGATGATAATTTTAACGTGATTGAAGCTTCTTTTTTAATTTTAGACAGTCAAAAATAGTTTTTCCTCATCAGTTTCTTTGTATACTGTCAAGAAAGACAGTTTTCGATTGCAGAAAATTAAAAAGAAAAATTTAATCAAACATAACCTACAATAATGTTTCTTTCAAAGGTCCCTATCTTCAGAGCGCATCACAAATATTATTATTATGTTATGAATTTCTGAATTCATAACTTCAATCTTTTCTACTGTATGATGAATGAACAAACTATTAACCTCAAAAATTTTAAATTTATCAAAAAATGTTCAGTTTAAGAATCGTTCATTTAAATTTATTTCAAGCGCACGGTGTTATGAAAGTTAACTGTAAATTTAAATTTTTTAAACGTTAAAATTATATTAAGATTAAACTACGTTCCTTTAATAAAATATGGATTCGTTAATATTTGTTTTATTTATTTTGTTTGCATTGTTCCAAAAATAATCAAAACTGTTCCATTTTGTTAATAATTTAAAATTATTTCATAGTTTCTTTTGTGATTTTATTTAATTCGCCAAGAGCAAATAACCTGTAATTCATTTTTGACTTTCTCTGTTCATTTTAGTGACTATGATTGTCTGGAATGCTTTAAATGGCAAAGCTGAATTTCCGGATTGGGACAAAGATCCTTGACAAAGAAGATTAATATTCGAATCTTCGCTGGGTGACAGGAGAAGCCATTATTACGAATCTCAACTCTGCTAAGCACCGAGAAGGCCAGCATTATCCTCAATGTCATCTTTTACAATGTCTTCAATAGAGAAATTACTTTCATTAAATTTCATCTAGACAGTGATATTTTACTGCAAACTCTTTCTATTGACATTATATTCCAATTTAACCAATGTTGATTATCACTTCGCTACATTTAAAAAAACATTGCATGGTTTTCGATTTGTTAAAGTAACATGTTTTTCAAGTGAATTGTGTTTCTCGGTTTTTATATGAAACATTGCGTTTAAATTGCAAACCTGAATAATTTTAGCTTGTTATACGAATTGTAAAAGTTAGAAATAGTTTAATTAATAGATCCCAAAGTTTATCTTTCAAAAAAGTAAGTAGAATAGTTAACGAGAATGTAATAAAGTGAATGAATATAAAATTAATGAAAGGGAAAACCGTGATTTAATATTATGTAATTTTCTGTTTTAAACTTCTCTTGTTGCCATTATTAAAAATTAAAAATAAAACGCAAGTGTTAAACTCTAGGCTTAAATGAGCAGATGTATATTTAAACTTTTATAAAACTAAAGGAAGAAGTTTCTAGACAGCATGTATTCAAAATTCTTTTGATTAGAACGCATCGAGCTTTTTTGTTATAGACAATAGATATGATGTGTTAGTTTTTGAATGATCCTTTGTTTGAATGAGAAACCCTTAACTCTCTGGCACCTAGCCAAAAAAAGATTGTAAAGTTGCCGAGAGAGTATCAGATTTCTAAAGTGAAGACACGAAATATCGATGAAATGAATGAGGACTTGTTTTTGGCACCTAATGAAGGTAATAATCAGATAAAAACAACTTCTTCCATGAAGAAGCAATTAAATGGAGTAAGAAATTATAGAAAAATAAAAACGAATATTTAAAAGAAAAATGATAGAAAGCTATATAATAATTTATTTTTTTATATTATTTTTATTACTTGCTATATAAAAGCAAATAATAATTGTGATAACTTTTACATTTCATTCGTTTGTAAAATTGCTTTACGTATTTATAGAATCATATTATTCTTAAATTGAAAGAATCATATAAAAATAGATGTTTTGAATCACATAAATGGATTATTCATTCACAATTTTCAATTTTATGGTTAACGGACCCTCATTATGAAAAATGTTTATTCTATTAAAAAACAAAAAAATATTCGCTTGAGCAGAAATGCTGCTACCTGTTTAAATAATTCAGTGTAAAGTTCTGTTTGAACAATAGAAACTGTTCTTCGAATAAATGTATAGGTTTCGTTTTTACTTCAGGCACAACTTGCTTTGTCTGTTCGACCTGAAAAATTTTCCCCATAATATTTTACTTTATCTGGTTATACTATATAATAATCTTATATAAATACTATAATAGTTCATTATTCAGATATTAAAAGAATAAATTGTATAATAATAATTCGACCAACATTTATAGAGTTCAATTGAATAATGCCCCAAGGGATCTCTTAAGGTATCGCTTCAAATAAGCGGATTACAGAGAGAAACAATAAATAAAAAAAACAGCTGATCTTACTAATGCCATAACAAGTTGACAAAAAAGAATAGTCACTAATGTAATGGACTAGATTATATAAAACTTGTAATTATGGATTATCTAAATGTCGAGATTTGAGTTTGAAGCTCACCGTCCTGATTTTTAATAGAAGAATAAATGAAAGGAAATTAACAATATTTAAATGAAGTAAATTCCCTTTCGAATTAATATATTAAAATTGGAGAAATTTCGATCCAAGGAAGATGATGAAAAAAAAACATAAACAATTTATGTATTTTATGTATAAGTCAATGCGACATTTCGATGACCAAGGTTTGTCATCCTCATCAGGCTAATTAACAATTCTACGTTACATAGTAACGAGTCGGCGATTTACTATGTGACAATTACAAGCAACTTGTCAAGACTAAAATTAACAATATTCTTTAAGTCTCAGAACTTTCAGGTATAAACTGTATAATGGCATGTACACCGGGCTTAGAAAAGTAGCTTAAACTATAGTGGCTTCAATTAAACAAGCTGCGCGCCAAATTACTTTTACATACGTTTGCGTTTCTCGCGCAGCTTACCTGCGTCAAGCCAGTGCGCTTAAACAGAGCTTTGAGCTATCTTTAAGCCAGAAATAAAAGCCCGGTGTGCATGCCATCTATTCCACTCACCGATCAGTTATATTTAAATGTTCAAAACAACTAAATGCTACAAAACTTTAATTAACTATTACGTCTAGGATAGAAACCGATTTAACCTTACCTAGATTCCCTTTTTAAATCAGTTTCGATGAGGAATATGATTTGGGATGAGAATAAGTCAATGAGTAAACTAAGTTGTTAAAAAGTTTATTTGGAATGTCAAGGAAAGGAGAATATACCAAGTACATTTATTGAAATAAAAATTGAATCTTACTTTGCACGGAAGAATGATAAATGAGTACTATCTGGTGATGGTTCCTTCAGGATTTAATTTCAGGTACGAAGTTATTTGAAAAGAGAAGATTTAATCTCGTGTCAATTAGTTGTCTACAAGTCCCTTCTGGTCTGCAGCTGATGTTTACACAGGTGATGATTGACATAAGATAGTAGCCAGTTCGTTGTACTCGGAAAAACAGTCGTTATGCAAATAACGAGTAGAGTGAAAATTGTCACTGTCCAAAAACGGAGTCAATTTGATGTATAGGAACGGATGTTGGTATTAAAAACTGCTGCCGTTGATTAGTAATGTGTCACTATTATAGTCATGTTGTTGATAATCAAACTGCTGCCGTAAATTGTATAACAGTTGATTGATGTTGTTAATAATCGAAACTGCTGCCGTGATTACTAATGTGACATTGTTAAAAGATGTTGACAATCAAAATGGTGCCATCAATTGTGTATTAACACAGTTTATTGATTGTTGTTAATAATCAAAAACTGCTGCCGTTAATTATTGTTGTGACACTGCTCAAAAGATGTTGTTGACAATCAAACTGCTGTCGTTAATTGTATACTAACACAGTGTACTGAGGTTGGCAAAAATCAAAACTACTACCGACTATTATAAAGGTGGCAGTTGTTTAATGATTGTCATTGATGGTGAAGATGAAGAAACCGATAATTATTACTGACTAAAGTATTCCGATTACTGACCGATTGTGTGCAACTGAAGAAGATAATGATGATCTTGATGATAATTACTGACTGAAGTATTCCGGTTACTGACCGATTGTGTGCAACTGAAGAAGATAATGATGATCTTGATGATAATTACTGACTGACCGTGTACAACTGAGGAAGATTATGATGATGCTGTTAATAATTACTGACTGACTCTTCGATAGCTGTCGGGCAATTTATATCATCGTCCCAAATCTAAAAACGGTGGGAGTTACATGCTAAAACATCCTTTCTTTCATTAGTTCATTCTTATCTTGTGCTGATTCGTATCAAGTCAGAGCTGCTTGCATACGGCCTTGCGTTGCAGGCCGTATGATATTATTCTATGATCGTCAAATATGTAGAAAAGTGGGTGGCTGATTTTGGTGGTCTGTCCTTGACTTTCACCGGTAAATTCTTATGTTGTGTTGATGCGTTCTCTAGAAAAACTGTCTCGGTTGACTGTTCCTGTGGATCTTGTGATATCATTCTTTGGTGTTCCAAAGCAAGTTTAACAGTTACATGCACATAATATTACTTAATATATCATTTCCTACCCACACAGCACCGGAAATTTCCTGAACGTTGACAGTGCCTCGCAAGGCGAGGTGAGAAATATTGAATGGCGAGGTTGATTCAATTTTGTGTTGCT
>WNHD01001532.1:0-24411 GCA_011057455.1 Ganaspis sp. Gsp50 | reverse complement strand
ATAATATACTTTTTAGATGAAAATATGTTGATACAGACTATTTTTGGAAAATCGAAATTCGTCACCATGACAATGCTTCCCTATGAGGAAGCAAAAGTAAATGATCCTTGGAATCATATATTAACAATATTATGGAAGAATTTAATTCTCATTTAATTAGCAAATATTCAAGCATTTGTTTATTTTATCCTAAACGAAAAAAAATTGCAAACTTTAAATTTAATTTTTCGTTATTTTTTAATAACAATAGTATAGTGTGTTATTTAGTAACTTATTTATTGTTCCCTCCATAGAGAAAGTACTGATATTTATTTGCCAGTAATTTATTTATTATATATTATTTGCTAGTAATTTATTTATTATATATTATTTGCTAGTAATTTATTTATTCTACATTATTTGCTAGTAATTTATTTATTCTACATTATTTGCTAGTAATTTATTTATTATCTACATTATTTGCTAGTAATTTATTTATTCTACATTATTTGCTAGTAATTTATTTATTATTATTCGGTAGTAATTTACTGAAATGTAGTAATTATCCATCGAGCATTCTTTGTCAACTAAATAATTATCGTAAATTGTCAATGCAATTAATTATAACGCATTAATGTACTATTATAATTATTGTGGTTGGAAGAATGTCGAAAAGAACATTTTGAAAAATAGATGAATACGTTCAAGATGAATTGATAAATGTTTTTAATTGCTATGTTTTCTAGGCAGTTGACAATAACTGTGACATGCTCTGTTAAGGATTAAATGAAACAAAAAAGTACCCAGTGGTAAAGAGTCGATCGATTTCCATGCAGTAATTCTAATTATATATACTCACGCAAACCTCTGATTAAGAAAGTACTCGAACAGAACTAACCTGTAACAAAAAGAACACACATTCATTAGACCAGCGTACAAGCATTAACCATTTACATATTATCCAATTTCAATCTTTTATCCTCAAATTAGCAATTCAGAGAAAATGATATATTTCTCGGATGCGAAATTCAAATTTTACATAATAATTTACAACCACTTTATAAATTGTTGCCATTTTTATTATTTAAATTTTATCAAACCCAGACTTTGTAGGCATAAACAATAAATTCATAGCAACTGACAAAAAAGGAGATTTTGTGATATTAAAAAATGGCAAAAAGGCCTAACAGTAAAAAACATCCAAAAATTGTAACTGGCGAATCGTAACTAGCAAATCGTAACTGTAAAAATGGCAAAGATTCGTAAGACTAAAAAGAGCCAAACATCATAGCAGTAAAAATGGCAGTCTCAACACAAAAAAAAATACCAAAAAACCGGTAAAAAATGGTTACAATAGAAAACGGTAAAATATCAACAATCTTGATGTTAAAACCACAAAAAACACGAGAAACATAGAATTTCATATCCCAGGGGATAAAAATGTCACAGAGTGTCACTTTTCATGAATATTTTCAAAAATGAAAAGATATGAAAGTGGAGTGGTTTTTTTTTAATGTAGAAGAGTTTTTTCCTGATAAAACTCGAGTCGCTTCATGTGAGGAATTCCGTGGTAGAAATTCATTGCCGGCAATCTTCGAAAACCGGAAGTACGCCGTTTGAATGGTAAAAGACCATTCGGAGGCGAGGACCACTGTGACCTCGGTGTTGCGAGAGCGGTAGCGCGTATAAGCAGCGCAAAACCAAGTCTCGGTAATTCTGCTTTACTTCCGCTTTGACAAACTTTGTCAGCGTTGAAAACGTATTTTTCTGCGAGCTCTGTAGATTGTCGGTAATTTACGTACACATACAATTGCCATTGCTCTTGAGAATGTTGGGTGAACGAACCACCAAATAATTCAGAAACTTCACTTCACCTCTTTTCGCAAATAAATTCCGAATTCACTTTTTCACACAAGTGGATTCAAAATTTATTTTTCATACAAGTGGTTTCAAAATTTATTTTTCACACAAGAGAATCAAAATTTATTTTTCACACAAGAGAATTCAAAAATTATTTTTTACAAGTGGAATTTTAATTCATTTTTTGTACAAGTGAATTTAAAATTTGCTTTTTACACAAGAGAATTAAAAATTCACTTTTTACACAAATGAATCTTTTTTGAATTATAATAATTTAACCGAAAATACCAATTTTTACGTCAGATAATTCAAATTGAATTATCAGAATCCAGAAATGATATAATTATAGCCAGAAAATTCATAATTTACATTTTATTGTCTACTACAATTTTTTTTAAAATAAGAAAAAATCTCTAGCTGGATAGGAGCACATTTGTTATAAAGAGCTGTTAGAGTCGACGCTCTTGATATCGGGGCGAGATTGTCAATTAGTTCCTCGAAGCAAGTAATCAGCATTCTTGATGAGAGACAGACAAGAGTCTTCGCCGGAAGTTGCTTCAACTTACGATAGAGGCTTGACACACTCGACAATTATTCAACAGAAAATCCGCCAGAAAAATCTTTAAACTTAAAAGAAAATCTACAACCCATTGAAACAAGAAAATATTCAATTTTTCATTAATCTTTTGTTCAATAAACAAAAATTCGTCTTTTCATAATAATAAATTCGAATACTATTTGAAATTCCAAACACTATTTTTCCTACAATACGAAAATAGTAAAAGGCAATTTGAATTCAAATTTCACGAATCACGTCGCACTCGAGAACGGAGGAGGGATAAGTAAACGTGGAAAGGAGTGGGGAGAACCAAACTGAGCGTAACAAGGGATAAATGCAAAAAAGAAAAAATGCTTAGCGTAATTTGTGAGCGTTCGTAAATAAATAAATGATTAAATAAACAAATGACCAAGTAAACAAATGACCAAGTAAACAAATGACCAAGTAAACAAATGACCAAGTAAGCAAATGACCAAGTAAACAAATGATCAAATAAACAAACGAACAAATAAACAAATGTCCAAACAAACAAATGATCGAACAAAAAATAAAATAAACAAATTTACAAAAATAAAGAGCTAAAATTTCGAGAACAAATTTAAAAAAAAACCACTATAAAAAGTTGGTTGTCACTGGAGCAAGAAATGTCGAAAACAATAAAGTCTCTGGAAAAGAAAAGACTTTTCCTTTAAAGAGAGTATTTTTCTAAAAGCATCTGTTTTCCTTTTTGCATTTCCAAGTGAAATTTTCATTTGAGTAAATTGAATGGCAAGGAGCGAGAGACGGTTTTAATCGGGATGCGCATATTTTTTCAGGTTCGTTAAGCAGTGAAAAAAAAGAGGTAAGAAAAAAAAATTACTAGAAGGCACTTATGTTCATTGTACGCGTCCCAGATGATAAATGAAGTCCAAGGACTTCGGAAATGCGGAGGCTAGTTCCGTTGATAGCTTCTACCCAAGTTTTCATGCGCCGAGAACTTTTTCTTAAGCTTTTGCAACTGCTCCAGTATCTATACATATACATATATTGAAAGGACGAGGAACGAATCAACTTCTTTGCATTTCACACAAGTTTTCAAACACCATTTCCGATGCAGATTTTAAACTTGTGAAATCGCTCTTGGACTCGGCTGTCTGGAATGTATGGACGCGAAAAGGTGGATACTTTGGTAAATTACTTGTTGGGAATTACTCTACTGCTCAACTTAACAATTTTGCAAGACAATTTAGAAAATAAGAATTTTCACGCAATTCCAGTGCAATAAGAAAATGTAAAAAAGCGTAATTCACATTGTGCGTTACAATTCCATTCAAGAGAAAAGAAAAAAAAAATCTTATTTTCTCAGATAAACATTTTAACTCTAGTAGCCCTCGACCTTTCGAGTCGCAAAAAAGTGTTATAAAACACGGCAAATATTACATTTTTTATGGTTGAAGGTTGCAAAAACCGAGTAAATAAGGTGTTTCTTGCATAATAATGAATTCAGTGCGCGTAAGCTATATTTTCACCAAGCCCAGGGCTATTGTTAGATAATTTTTAAATGCAACAGTAAAATACTCTTTTTCATTTGTTTTGCTTTTTTCTTGATTTTTACTAACCTATTTTCTTTTTCATTTATTTCTATTATTTGCATTTCGAGCAAAACGAAAATTATTGCAACGCATTTTATTTATTTCTATTCTATTCACAATTTCAAATTTTTAATTCATCTTCATCTTCACTCTGGATTCATTGCAATTTATTTCTACCTTCACTCTGGATAAAATACAATTTATTTCTACCTTCATTCTAGATTAATTACAATTTATTTCTACCTTCACTCTGGATTAATTACAATTTATTTCTACCTTCACTCTGAATTAATTACAATTTATTTCCATCCTCACTTTCAGCCTTCATTACAATTCATGTTTTCCCAATTTCAATATCTTCCCATTGATTTATTTACTACCAAATGAATCAAATTTCGTAAATTAAGTAAAAATAACCTAAAAATGAAGCATTAATGCTACATAAAGCTAATGAAGCGCTTACATCAGCGCAAAAGAACCGAGACGAAGAATTCTTTAAACATCGATATAAGAGAGCAATTACTAAATTAAACAAGATCCGAGAAATTTAATCACCTGCATAAGAAATTTCACTGGATTTTTATCTCGAGAGTTACAACATCTTTTGCGGGAATATTTCACGCATCTGTTGCTAAAGGTTAGGCTAGGCATGCGACGCACATTTTCGCGCCATTTCTGGAATTGCATCTGGCAGAAGGCAGTTGGTAAAAGAGAGGGGGATCAACAAAACAGAAAGAGAGAGAAAGAGGGAGAAGGGGAAGAGAAAAGGGAAAGCGTGCCAAGGCCACAAATTCGACCTTCGAGGTCGAGAATGGTAAGAATGACGCTTGATCAACTAAAATAACGTTGAAAAAAAAGGATATGTCTTTGTTTGCCGTATTGACCCACAAACAAATAATTGTCTAATTGAATCTTAGGGATCGTTTCGTAAAGAATGCAATCACTAACATCCCTGACATCATTCACTGCAGTATCATCATCTGTAATAAAAAATTTTTAATCCCATCAATTTCCGTTTTTTTATCTCCCTCTTGTAATGAACTTTATCTTCGTTTATCTTTCTAATGCCCTGTCTGGTAAGATCATGAGTACCAAAAATTTGACAAATCGGTAAAAGAAAGAGAAGTAAATATGACAGTGAAGTAGAAAGAAAAGTAGTCAAAGAAGTGAAAGAAAAGTAGATAATAAAAATGAAATAAAAGAACGTATATTGCATGTGGAAATTAATGAAAATTTCAACAATAAAATGAGCAAAACAATTGACAATAAAATGAGCAAAACAATTGACAAAAAAATGAAGAAAACAATTGACAAAAAAATGGAACAAAATAATTGACAAAAAAAAGAACAAAAAAACAGAACGTAAGAATATAATTAATAAGAATACAAGAAACGAGAAATAAACATAAATAAAAATAAAAAGGAAACATTAATTAAGTTTTTTAAAAATGAATGGAAAAAGTAAAGCTAAAATCTGTGTCAACAATATATCTGAAAAGCTTAGAGCATTTCCAATTTCCGATATAAACTTTTGACCAAGTCTGTAAGGCAAGTCTGTCTCTTTTTATAGGTTACGTAGACCGTCTATATTGTATGTACAAAATTCCGGGAATTTTTTTAAATTTAAACCAAGACCGGATCTCTTTTGTAAATAGTTGAATCTCACTTTTCATGAATATTATAGACATGAAAAGAGAAGATCGAGAAGTGAAAATAGTAAAAATGGCAAAGATGAAAGAAAATGCCGATAAAAATGAAATAGAAAAATTGATAAAGGTGGGAGGTAAGAATTGTAAAGAAAAAAGGTGCAAATGCAAAAGATAAAAGGCACAAATGCTAAAAACTAGCATATAAAACGAAAGAACAAACGGATGAAAATGGCACAAAAATGGTAAAGATAAAAGGCAAAAATGGTAAACGCGAAAGGTAAATATGGTATGTGCTATAAAAGGCATAAATGGTAAAGATGAAACGCACAAATGTTAAAAACGAAAAGTAAATATCGTAAAAAAGAAAGGTAAAAATGGTAAAGTAAAGTACAAATGGCAAAGATAAAAAGAACAAATGGTAAAGTACAAATGGCAAAGATAAAAAGAACAAATGGTAAAGCACAAATGGCAAAGATAAAAAGAACAAATGGTAAAGTACAAATGGCAAAGATAAAAAGAATAAATAGTAAAGTACAAATGGCAAAGATAAAAAGGACAAATGGTAAAGCTAAAAATCACAAATGGTGAACAAACGTACAAATAGTGATAAAGAACGGCAAAAATGGCAACGTAAGCGAATATATAAAAAAGAAAAATAAACATGGTTAAAAATGGTAAACATAAAGCGCTCAAACGCTAAACGCGACTGGTAAATATGATTAAAAAATGGCAAAAATGGCAAAAATGGCACAAGAACGGTAAAACAAAAATTACACAAAATTGAATAAAAATTATTTCAAACAACGAGGCCCAAGTTTGTGTTAATTTTTAAACGAAAGTGAAGATGAGCTTGATTAATGAGTTTCTCGATTTTAAAGAATGGCTTTATAACGGGTTGAAATTGTGGGTTATGAGGTCCTGTGGATATCGCGAAACGAGTCGATCGAGAAAGAGATTGAAACCGGTCTTTTTTAATCGAGTGTCTCGATGCTTATAAGGCCGCAATGCATTCGTTGACTTGAGCGCATTTATACACTTTATATTCTCGTCTAGCCACTCGTGGCATGTGTGAGTGTGTCACAAACACATTTTGGAGTGACTGCCAGACACGCGAGACGCGTATAATATCCAGTCTACTGTATGCAAGCTCTACATATTCCCAGAAGATGTGCGCACATGTTGCCGGCCACACGTGTTCCCAAGCTGCCGCTTTCATCTTCATTCGCAACCTTTTCAAACTACAGTTTTTCCTTTCAACATTTTTTTCAACTTTCCTCTTTCTCCACTTTTTTCAAAATCTTTCTCTTTTATTTTCAATTTAATTTTTGGCTTTCAATTTTTTTTGCATGCTCTCAATTTATTTCTCTTGTTTTCAATTTCTTTTTTTGTTTTCAATTTCTTTTTTTTTTCAAATTACTTTTTTTGTTTTCAATTTCTTTTTTTGTTTTCAATTTCTTTTTTTGTTTTCAATTTCTTTTTTTTTCAATTTCTTTTTTATGTTTTTAAATTACTTTTCTTGATTTCAAATTCTATTCCCTTTTGTTTTCAATTTTTTCTTCCTTTTAAAACTATTTTCCTCTTACTCTCAAACTTGTTTTTCACTTATTTTTCAAAATGTTTTTTGTCCTATTTTCAAATATTTTGCCTTCATTTTTCTCTGACTTTCAATATGACTTTTCAATTTCAACCTTTTTACAGCGTTTATAGGTTTTCCTTCTCAATATCACGTTTTCTGTTCTTTAACAAAAGAAAGCCAACTTTTCAAACATTTCTTTCAGTTAAATAAAAAAATGCAGTCAACTCTTTAGAAACTAAACATTTAGGTAAAACGGAAATTTTGTTTATGAAGTCAAAGTTGTGATTCCTTTCATACCAAAATCATAATTTAAAATGTCACGCACTTTTCAAACGGCCTTAAGATAAAAAAAACATTGGACACTGAAATTCGAACTTGCCTTCTTAATTTAAAAAAACGCGTAGAAAAAATAAATAGAGAAAGTGCGTCAAAATAGAAAGAAAAAATACGTAGAAAAAAAACATAGAAGAAATGCGTAGAAAAACGTTAATAGAAAAAAAAATGCGCAGAAAAAAACATCGAAAAAAAAACAGAAGAAATACTTAGAAAATGTACGTTAAAATTCAAAAAAAAATACGTAGAAAAAAACAGAATACGTAAAAAAAATACATAAAAAAAGGTAGAAAAAATGCGCACAAAAAGTATGTGCGTAAAAAATAGAAATAAATTTTTTTTTAATAACAAATAGAAAAAATACCCACAAAAACTACATAGAAAAAATTACGTTCTATTAAGTTACATTGCAGAAAGTTATGTTAAACTTACAGACCACGGGACATTTTTCAACTGAAGTTTAGCGTAAATTTTCAAATGTGATTTTTTGCTTGCAATGCTGAAATTATTGACAACTCGAGTGCAAACGTAAATTGCAACTGATAAAAAATTTGAAACAGATTTAGGAAGTATTGTGAGTAATATTGATTTCCAGTCGGACGAGTCGGCTTTACACACGATTGCGAAACTTGAATCATATACATTGAGCCCAAAGTGTCATGTATTCACTAACATATTACACGCGCGATAACGTTGCGTATAAAAAGAATAAAATCTAAAAAGCCGAACAAAGAACCTCATTCAGTTTTTCAAGCCTAGACTTGAACCAATCGTCCTTGCTTTTAGATAAGATATTTTCTTTTACTAGCCTCAACTTCACTTGTTTCCAACTTTCAAAAGCACAAATCACAAAAATAGACAAAATTATTTATGCCAAAGATAATTGAAAAAATAAAATGACTTTAAAATATTTGTAAAAGAATACTTTTTTGACCATTTTTTTAAACTTTTTAATCTTCTCTCTTTTCTCTATTTTTCCTCTTTTTTTCTTTCCTTTATATTCTCTTTTCCATATTTCTCTCTTTTTTCTCTTTTCTCTCTATTCTCTTTTCTTTTTTCTCTTTTCTCTTCTCTCTCTTCTTTTCTCTCTCTTCTCTTTTTCTCTTTTTTCTTTCCATACTATCTTTTTCCCTTTCACATCGTTTCTTTTTATTCTTCTTATTCTCTCTTTTTTCTCTTTTCCAACTTTTCTCTCTTTTTCATCTATTTTCTCTATACTTTCTTTTTTCTCCTTCACATTTTTCACATTTTTCTCTTTATTCTCGCTTTTTTTCTCTTTGCTTCCTATTCTCTCTTTTCCCCGAGACTATCAAAATAAACCCAAATGCGAATTGCCAGAACTAAGAATATGGGCCAATTTTGGGCCAGTTTTGGCAGCCAAATGTCGGCACTGACGATGCCAGCATTGCCTTGGGAAAAACTTTCTTTTTGCAAAAAATGACTACATTTTAGCGTCAATTTTTGGAAAGAAAATCCCACTAGGATAAAAAGAAGGGGGAGGGGGGGGATTTCATTCGTCACAACTGACTTGGCAAGTTGTGAGGTAATACGCGAGCAACACGCACGGAAAGACAGAGATGTTATCCTTTCACTTTGGCATTTCACTCTCGCAAGAGATGTATGCCACCAAGATTGGTAAGAGTCTTGGCGAATCAGGGTCAGATCGTCCCACCTACTTATTGGTCATTTTTTTTTCTTCCACGATATTGCCGACCAAGTACAAGTTCTTTTAACGAGCAAAGTTACGATAATTACGACAAGGACGGTATCGTACATATAAACTGAGAAAATAAAATGTTATCAGGAGTTGCATAATCAGCTTACGAGCATCATCATTATTACGCTCGGTATTTTCTTTTCAAGGAGAAAGTCCAGAGTTATCACATATTTCCATGCATCTCTCTACCGGTATTCCTCCAATACCGGAAGCATAAATATTATCCACTGGAACGCAAGCAAACAATAAATTTCCTTTTTAATTGTTGTAATTTTTTTGCTGCTTCAATTTCTTTTCTGTCTCAATTTTTTTTTCAATTTTTCTTCACTTTCAATTATGTATTTTCTTTTTAATTCTTTTTTTAATTCTCTTTTTAATTCCCTAAAATGCAATGCTTTAAAAACTGTACTGTCAAACGATTTACAAACATTTCGTGGAACCATTTTTATCGTATAGTTATTTTTAACATTTATAAGCCCAAAAAAAGAGAAGGTCACGTTTTCAGGAAAAAATACCAAATTTGTAATCCGTTAAAAGCTCTATGAATTTTTTGTCTTTTAATTCATTTTTAAAACAAAACCTTTTTTAAAGTGACAGACTAACATAAAGACTGATGGTGCTTTTTTGAGTGATAAATAATAATAAAAAGTGAGTTGCATCTAAATTATTCCCCTCTATTTTATAGTCACAGATAATAAACATTCTGAATGTAAAGAAAACGATTAAAAACATAATTTAATTTATTTACGGTAGGAAAGCCTCTCGCTAAAACGGGAAATCTTTTTTGCTTCAGAAAAGAATTTTTTCTCAGGATTTCCTCGATTTATGCGTTGCAGTCTACTAACTAGAAGACTCATGTTTTTTAATTTATGTAGAAGGGACGAGTGTCGCAGGGATTTCCGTCTGTCTCTTTGTCCCTCGAAAGTTAAACAATCAACTCGTGCATAAAAACTGCCTTCAATCATATGAAATGCTCTTTTAAAAAAACAGTATGTAGTAATAATAATAATAATAATAATAATAATAATAATAATAATAATAATAATAACAATAATTACAATAATAATAACAATATTGATTTTCGCTAGTTTTCTAATTTTGTTTTGAACTATTTAGTTTTTAAAAGAAATGTACTTATTAAATTTATTGCCCTTTAATGGCTAATCAGCCGTGGGCTAAATTTTTCGTTGCAAAAAAAAATAATAACAACAACAACAACAATAATAATAACAATAACAATTACAATAATAATAACAATAAGAATAAGAATAAAAACAAAAATAGCAATAATAATAGCAATAGTAATAATAATGATAATATTAATATAATAAAATTAAAAAATACAAATTAAAGAATAGTTCTTCAAAAATCAGACTCCTTATTTTACGATGATTAATGTTTGACTTGAGACAAAATTAATAAAAAGCCGGGAATAAGAAAACAAATAACACCAATTATAAGACCAATGCATTCTTGTGATTCAGAGTTATAAGAAAGATCAATTCAAGATTTTTATTCATTTCCTATATATGCGAAGGTTGAACAAATGTCATTAGCCTCAAGGAAGGTGTACGTGAGTCAATGACGCGTACCAGATTGCTCATGAATCTAAAGATCCAAGGGCAATTGATACATGCTTTATTTTAAACGAAAGAGGTCAGTGCTAATATCTGCTCTGATGAAAATAACTTTTTTAAATGGAATTCGTCTTCCAAAGTGCGATATTTCAAAAACTCCGCATCAAAAGCATATTATATTCCATTCATTATATTTTCAAAACGAAAGGCATTTTTTTAAAAAAAGGCATTAATGTTTTCAAAAAGAGATTCCTTTCAAAAAAGGAGGTAGTTTTCTAAAACAGAGATTGTTTTCCAAAAAGGTATTGTTTTCCAAAGAAGGAATTTGAAAAAAAGTAATTTTTTTCACAAGTGTCACAATTGTAACTTTTTTCGCTATATGTACACATTTTTATATCCTTTTTTAAAGAAAAAGAAACTATAAAAGAAACTAAAAGAAACTACAAAAAAAACTATTGCAAATGAAACAATGTATTGTAAATACAAAATAAATATGGATTAAAACATTTTTCGTGAATAAAGAAAAAAAAACACAAAAAATATGCAAGATGATAGTTTCTTTAATCAGACTATCTCGTGATATTAAGAGATTTGCAGAATTTGCGTAATTTCACTGCAGCAAATAAATGAGGATGAGGATAAACGACATTATTTCATAAGCGATTTTGAAGAAGCGATAATGAGTTTCGTTTCTATTCCGTTATCCAGTCCCATCAATGAGGTTGATGCACTGAACGTAACAATAGTTGAAAGCACCATTATTACATAAATCCTTTCCACATTTACATTTTACATAATAAAGCAATAGGCTCGTTATAATAAATTAAAATACACCAATTCATTCGTAATAAAGCATCAACGATAATTTACATTAATAATCCTTCACTTGCGCGCAAATTTTATTATTTACATTTTATTGATAAGTCCCCTTCGATAATAAAAAAAAAACTCACACTCAATTATTACTTATTTCATTTAGTAATTAAAGTACATTTATCAACTTTTCAATTATTATTCTTATATTCTCATTGCATCGTCACAATTATCACCATTATCATCATAATCATTCATATAACATTTAGCTTTCAATTATTATTATTATTATTATTATTATTATTATTTTAATTCTTACTATTGTTTTTATTTGCATCGTTATTTTCCGTATTATTATTATTTTCATGATTACTACTATTTTTTTCATTATTACTTTTATTATTTTCATTGCTGCTTTTATTATTTTCATTATGGCTTTTATTGTTTTCTTTACGACTCTTTTTATTTTTATTGTTACTTTTATTTTTTTCATTACAGTCAACTCTATAAATAATGCCACCATGAATAGTGCCACTTATTGGGATTTCAGCTCGAAATTTACCCCCTCTTTGGCGACTCATTAGCGTAAGTGCGACGCAAATGCTACTCGAAAGTTTGTGGCACTATTAATAGAGGCAACTGTATTACTTTTATTATCATTATTATGTACTTTTATTGTAATAATTATTACCTTTATTATTATCATTATTACTATTATCATTATTACTATTATCATTTTTAATCACAATATTATCATAATTATCATCATCATCATCATCATCATACTATCACAATTATTCAAATACCACTAAACCCTTTTTGCGATTTCCACTTAATTTACTCAAAATTATAAATCCGAAACAAGACCAAAAATCAACTAACTCAAGTGTTAATCAAAAAGTTTAATAACTGACTCGAGAGTTGATGAAAAGTTTAATTAACTCTCGAGTTAATCAAAACTTTTAACTGACTCAATTAAACTTGACAAAAAAGCAGTTTTAAATTTAACAAAAATAGAACTTTAAAATGAAACCAAGTTCTGTTCACATAACGAGAAGTAGTAAAAAAAGAAAGAAAGAAAAAAGTACAATTAATGCAGAAGACACTGGAATATTGCGTTTCAGGGACCGAGCGAACCAAACTCCTCGTAAAAGCGGTTGAAAATTAACGAAGTGAGCCTAATTAACCGTGTTGGATAATTAAAAGCTTTGAGTATTGAAGTTAATTGGCCTATCCAATGAGAGGGTGCCGCAATCCTTATTTCATAAAACGCGAAAGACTCGTGTAAATTTCTAATATCTAGACTAGAGGAACTGCGCTCGTCACGTAGACCACGTAATCTCTTGCCAATGCCAAGTATAATGCTCTATACGTCCCTCATCAAACTTTAAATCCTTTAATCCGCTCTCAGCCCTTTCATGCTTTTAATCCTAAAAACAAAGACGGCAAATTTTCCAAAACTGACCAACTCTAAGGGAAATCCCATTCTGCCAACGCATTTTACTCAAGATACTTCTTTTTTGAAAATATTTTTCGCCAATTACTGGGTCAGGGTTATATTCATGATTTTAGAACTTTTAACTTTGAGTTCGTATAGTTGGAGACTATAGAGACAAATAGAGCGTGACATTTGCTTACGAATCTACTGTCAATAGTCATTTTTCTTGCCACCAGGTCAAAAAGACACAGAAAGAAACGTCTCAGTAGTTCCAAAGCGTCTCACCAGGCGGAGCACCGCACTAGCGAAGGCGCCAATAATAAAGAACCACAACCCACTCTTTTGCATCCAGTCATAGTTACATAAATTATACAAAAATAGTCCTTTCTTTTTGTGCCATTTTTTTGTTATAACAAAATTATTCGAATGGCTCAAAAAACATTTGGGCCAATAAATGTATATGAAAAAGTGCGAATCGTGGTTCTCTATATGAATAATGAAAATAATAATCATCATTTCCGAGATCATTTCATTATTGGTATTTCTGCCAGTGCAATACGCCGCCTGGTGAGACGCTTTTTAACTAGTTTGGTAGGTTACTTACCGTTTAGTTCACTACCACTACAATTTTTAGTGTCTCAAGCAAACCAATTTATTTAATTAATAACCAAGAGCAACCCAAAGTTTGATTCGCCAACCAGACGAATACAAAGCCAAGAATTTACTCTTGAAAACCAAGAACCTCACCAAGATGTTCGCCAAAAGAATTCCTAAATTTTCCAAGCCAATTTCCAGAAATACCAACCAAAGCCAATTCTTGTCTTCATCATCATCACAAGTGATGTGTTCGCGAGATTTTCTCTTGAAAAACCAACCAACATTACCAAATTACCCTATTATATAATACTATAACACTATAATATTACCATATGATATAAAATACCATATTGCCATACTTATCATCATCAAATTACGAGCCAAGATATCAAGAACATTGTAATTTTGAAAAAAAGTGTTATGCCGTGTGATACAAGAGTACAAAGGAAGAGGTGACTAAAGTGCAATGACTGTGACCGCCCATGTTCGATTTTCAATGTTTTATTTATTCGTGCTTCTTAAAGGCACGATCAGGAGGCTCTTGGTACACGACGATATAGACGAGAGGGTGGTTGTGCTTGGTCGTTGCTTGTCAGAGCGGAAAACGACCACGCTTTGAATTCTCGACAGGCACTGTAAGTGATGAGAGAAGCAGCCACAGAGAAAGAGAAAGACAAGCTGATAACAAGGACGGGAATTCGTCGAGCGGAGAACGATATAAAGTCCGCTGCAAACGAGATGCACGAGGTAATAGCAGAATTGCTTTTCACGAATGACAAAAGAAGAAACGCGTGCTCCAGACTCGAGCAGTCATGCTTTTCTTGTAGCTTCCTCGCCTTGAAAAGCCACCCGGAATTCAGCAAAAAAGAAGACAACAACAACCATCATTCTTCACCCAAAAACCACAAAAAAACATCTATTTCGTTTGTCTATTAGCTTCTCCTAAAAATTCTCAACCATTTCTGACAATCGTGATCCCTACAATTCGAAAGCTTCACTCTTTTAACCTGTGTCTTCGGCGAATCCATCAATTAAGCCAAAATTTAGGTTTTAGACATTAACCAAAATCTTGGTTCTAGACTTTAGCCAAGAAGGTTTATACATCAGCCAAGAAGGTTTATTCATTAGCCAAAAATCTTGGTTCTAGACGTCAGCAGGAAAGCTTATTCATTAGCCAAAATCTTGGTTCTAGACATTAGCGAGGAAGGTTTATTCATTAGCCAAAAATCTTGGTTCTAGACATTAGCGAAGAAGGTTTATTCATTAGCCAAAAATCTTGGTTCTAGACATTAGCCAAGAAGGTTTATTCATAATCCAAAATTTAGGTTTCAGACAGCCAAAAATGTAGGTTTTCCATCAGTCTACTGGTTACAAAACAGTCGACACATTGTATAGACAAATTTAGTCCATCATTGAACGATTAAAAGAACATTAAGGATAAAGATTTGATCATAAAGACCAATTATACAGAAAATCAGAAAGTGCAGTATGAAAACCACAATTACGTAACATCTTTTGCTGCAAATCGGCTTTAAAGGAACACGATTAATTAATTTCCATTAGCGCTGTAAAAGAATAAATAGATAAGTAAACGGGAAGAATAGATAAATAGAAATAATGATTACGTATTTCCTTTAGCTTTTTGCAAGATCAAACACGTTAAGATATCATGCGGTCAGTGTGAATGCTCTTTTATTCACGTGATTGTGTAATAAAGAGTGAACGGATGTGTAAGTGATTACATGTGTACAATTTCCCGTCTACTTTCAGTGTATTTGTAACTTGTGTCTCGAGTTGGCTTTACTTTCGCTAGTTAAGGAGCGTCTGCATGTGGCGACCCACCTTAAAAACTATATAATTGCATCAAGTTTTCGCAAGGTGATCGTCGCCGTGATAAATCTCAGTTAAAGCAATTTCAAAAAACACCATACAACAAAGAAATAAACAACATACAACTAAAAGTTCCAAATAAAAGAAAACAAGTGCAAGGAAATAATTTTTACACAAGAATTTTAAATACATGCTCTCGATATAGCTACAACTATTGAGAATTTGAGGAATGTGTCTTGAATGGTTCTATGCTCGAAGAAACAAGTTGTTGCAGGTTTTTGACCTGTTTATATGGCGGTATATCCCTTTTAGCCATAAGGATAAGAGAAAAATCGTAACTGCCGAATTTGTTGAGATGTTTAAACCCTTTTAGACGGTCTGTCTGCTTTTCGGTCTACATCTTTATATACCTGTGTATATCTTTCCTGAGAAGGTTACCTGAGATCTGAGAATTTGCTTAGCCTCCGTTTCACAACCAAGAAGCAAGACCTTTGAGCAGATTTCTCTGATGGAAAGGCGAATAAAGAAGCAATGTTGAATGCGAACAACTCTTGAAGAAAGGGAAGAAAGAAAAACCAACTTCTGACATAAAAATTGTCTTGCTCTTCCAAGAGAGAAAATAGAACCGCGACTGTCTTCTGGGAGAAAACATAATCTTCTTAATCCTCTCACAAAGGAATCACAGTTCATTTCTCCAGTCCTCAAGTTGAATAAGAAAATATTTCTCTAACTGCATTATCAGGAAAAAAAGTCTCTCTTATATCAATACACACAAAAAGTTCATCTCTCTTTTTAGAAACCAGAAACATTACATGAATTAAAAAAGGAACCTTATCGGATACAAAAAATCTTACCAAAATCTTGTCACTTAACAAGCCTTACCAAAAGGATAAAAAGACAAAAATAAAAGCCAAAAATAAAAATAAAAGTACTAAAAAAAAGCTTATTGGAAAATTATTCTTCTCGAAAACAAACATTAAGAATTAAAAATTGAAAAAATATCAATAAAACGAAGGGATTGGAATCATTTGGCCTGAGAGATTGCACTGAAGATGTGATTAATTAATGACTCTTATTAGGTTTATCGGTCAATGAATTAAACGTTATCGTTGATTTTAATTCATGGAAATCTGACGATCATGATCAGATATGGTGTGTCATCATTTAAGCATCTCACGTAGAGGCAATTTTTAAACAATAAGAGAGCGTTTCTGTGAAAAATGAAAAGTCCTTTCTTTGCGCTGTATCTACCAAGTTAATGGAAACTTCGCCCCCTGATAAATAAATCGTCCTTGTTTTACGATCCGTTGAGATTAAAGCGACAGTTCAGGGCCATAAAAGCAAGTACTGAAAAGTGAAAAGTTTCCATATTTCTGCGCAGCCATTAACTTTTAGGTTGCAAATTTTTTAAAATAAATCACCAGTATTTGAACTCATTAAAATGAACAGGTTTAAATAAAACAATAAGAATAAATACTAAGAGTTACAAAAATAACAAAAAAAAAATAATAAAAAATACAAGAAAATAATACTAAAATTGAAAGCAAACTTGAAACGAAAATAAAGGAGAACATAAAAAATGATAGGGAATAAGCATGTGAATTTCTAAAGAGGGAAAACAAATTACCGGAAGATATTGGAATTTCGAAATGATCATGAATAATCGAAGTAGATTTTCATCAGCTTCTTTAGCCTTCAGGAAGTTCGTTCAAGGGAGGTAATGGAGTGTGTTGAGTTACAATAAAATGTGCAGTATCATTGTCGTTTAATGAAATGAGGGTTTCAGCAAAAAATGCACCTTTCAATTTCCGAGATCATGTTACAATAAAGACCCTAGTACTAATCAGAATGACTAAATTTAGTTTGCGCTCAATGCCACTGCAGCCTTCAATGTAGAAGATTTACAAAAAAAACTAGAATTTCTATTCAAAACACGAAATTGCGTAATTTCTATTAAAAAAAGAAAAAAATGAAAGCAATATTTCTTCAATTTTTCTTGTTATTTTTAAGAATTCTTGAGTTTTTCTTGTTATTTTTAACATCGAAAAATTTGGAAGAAGTTATAACTCTATTTTTATAATAATATTTCATATTATTTTTGTTTATTTATTACTGTTCATTGCAAATTAATTATTGCAAATTAGTTATTGCAAAAAACAACTGCTTATTGCAAATTAATTGTTGCAAAAAACAACTGCTTATTGCAAAATAAACAACCACTTATTGCAAAATGAGATGAGATCCAAAAAAAATATCTTTCAGAAAATCCGACTCTTCCAGTGTTAAGACGTCAGTAAAGAATTTTAAGAAGAGAAGAAATAACTTTTTCACGATAGAAACAAACTTTTAAAATTTATGAAATCAACTTTTATAGTACAGACATAAATAAAGCAACATCGAGTTTCAAATTAAAATATTTGCTTTTAGACCAGAGGAAACTGATATTTAAAAAAAGCTCTTATCCATACAATTTCAAAGTAGACAAATTCAAAGAAAATAAGATCATAAATTCAAAAACTCAAAATAAATCATTTCAATATCCTATAAACTCAAAATAAATTCAAAAATTTTAAATAAATCATTTCAATATCCTAACAATTCCTTATCGAATTACCAAACAGAAAAATTCGTTGAACACGTCTAAAATATATTTCACTAGATTGTAATTTTTCTACATTCCATTTTGTCTTGGAGAACAAGAATCTCAACAGTTCCTTTGCGAATAATTAACGAACGAAAAAAATTGTTAACACGTTGAATACGTCCAAAACATAATTTAGTTGAATGTATTTTTAAAACGAATACAGTCTCGGAGAGTAAATGACTGTTTTGCATAAAATGTAAAAAAGATTGTCGAGACGGTTTAAATATTCGGATGCATTCGTCAGAGCGAAGCAGGTCTGATTTTTTCTCGCGAACCGCGACAGTCTCTTTGAAAATTCTTGGCGTGCAGGCACAAACGTAAGAGATGGATTGTGGCTGCATTCCGGACAGAACATCTCATCGCTAGTCGTGATGACGATGATACTCTGAATCAATGCGTCTCTTCACGTACGTGCATTCACGCGTTTCAATCTCCTCCTCATTTCTAATCGACTCCACGAATACTGCAATGTGTGACCTAAATTACAACACCAAGAGTGACAATTTAATCTATGTATCCTGATCCACAAAATTATTTCCACAAGGCAATCATCATGTTACAATTGTTACAATTGTCACAATTGCCAAAGCCGATTATTACAAATTGATGATGCAAATTGTCACAATTTTTCATACAAATTGTTACAATTGTTCCTGTAAATTGTTACAATTGTTGCTGCAAATTTTTACAATTGTTACTGTAAATTGTTACAATTGTTGTTGCAAATTTTTACAATTGTTGCTGTAAATTGTTACAATTGTTGATGCAAATTATCAAAAAAGTTCATTCCAATTGTCAAAATTGAAATAACATAACTCACAATGCCAAATGAAAAACGGAATACTAGAATCCAAGATAGAGAACCATTAACGTCGAAAGCTTTCGGGTTAAAAGTATCAAAAAATTATACACATTTTGCAATTTGAGTGCAATTTAAACAACCAATTAGAGGATTTTTCAAACATTCTCGACATTAAATAAATAACTTTAATCCATAAAACGACATGAAGTTCGCTTTTAAAAATCCAAGCGGAATGGAAACTGGCATTTATGATTAAAATCGTAATATTAATAATAGTAATTGGAAAAGTGATGATGATGATGATGATAATAATAATAATAATAATCATAATAATAATAATAATAATCATAATAATAACAATCATAATAATAACAATAATAATAATAATCATAATAATAATAATAATAATAAAATAAAAACATTAAATAAATGTACAAAAAAAATTTAAAGAAAGAAAAAATATATTAAAAACGTAAAATAAACATGTACATATACAAATATACAAATATAATATACAAGTATAATATACAAATAAACACGTACAATGAACACATAAACATACAATACATATTCAAGTACTTAACATTTATTTGTCGCATCGTTAATGTAAATCAAAATTTTTTATGTAAAAGAATTAACAGTGAAGAAAATTGGTTTAAAATTGCTTTTCTCAAGGAATGAATTTCCTTCCCACATCTTGAATGAGTCGCCTTGAAACGGATCATTAGCCACCCGCGTGTAATCGAAGCGACATTATTTTTCTTCTGTTACAGTAAAAACAATTTCTTGTAATTATCTGACGCCTACGCCCAAGACACATTGCACATGAATCGCTCATCCAGCGGAAATGCGTATCTCTCGGGCGTTGGTTCATTTAACGCTCGCCATAACGTAAAGCAATTTATTAATTGTATTTGTCCACATCGCGTTTGATCCGTGACATCACTTTTAAAAGAAACAGTCACCTCTTTAGCCAATTTTAATTCCGCTCTCTACTTTTTATTTTTATACCTCTTTTACCGGTGTTTATTTTCCTTCCGATGCTGCGAGTGCAAAAAAGAAGAGAGAAAAAAAACAAGTTTAAACAAAATTCCAAGTTTTAAAATAAACAATTCGTTCAGAGATGGTTAAATAGCTCGAGTGGATTATTATTTTCAATACAGAAAAAGTTAAACTTATTTATCGAAACTATTGATACGAAAAATTCGAAAAGCCAGAAGCTTTTGTATTATGTTACGTTAAATGCAACAGTGGTAGCTACAATAATTGTTTTAATAATAATAATAATAATAATAATAATAATAATAATAATAATAATAATAATAATAAGTATTATAATAATAATAAGAATAATAGTAATAATGACAAGAATAACAATACTAATAATGATGATAATACATTAATAATGTATAATATACATTAATACCTCGCAGAAAAAAAAGAAAAAAAATACATGAATAATAACTGAGAATAATAATATCAATAATGAAAATAATAACTTGTCACAAACAATAACAATTAAATAAACGAAAAAACAATTCGACAAAAGGGTAAGTTAAGGCTTTTTCAAAAAATAAATTTTAAATGAAAAGAAAGTATCCTGCTCCAGATTTTAGAGACAAGTTCTAATGTGTTAGGGATAAAACGTAAGAAGATTAACGAAAGCCAAGTGAAAGAAATTTTGCTTTAAAACCACTTTTTCTGCTTAAAGAAGAAACATTTTCAAGAGAAGTAATACCTTTTGAAATCATAATTTAATGCCTATTAATTTTGAACAATGTCAATTTTTCATTAATTTCCGCAACCCACATTTTCATTAATTTTCGTAATTAATTTGTCATTAATTTCCGAGCTACATATAAATTTTAATAAATTCATGCAGTTCTATAATAGAAAAATGTCCATCAAAGATTATTTTCCTATCGACGATAGTATTTTATTTCGACGATAAAAAAATTATTTAACAATTTAAAATTATTTACCATTTAATGATAGAAATTGAATTTTTAAAGATAATTAAAGATCCTTTCCGTTAAGAACAATAATTAAAAGATTATATTTTCTTTTTTAATACAATACCAAAAAGATCGTTTTCTTTGTAAAGACAATAATAAGAAAATTTTCATTGTGCATATAATAAGATGACTCTCATTGTAAAGATAATAAACTGATTCTCATTGTAAAGATTAAAAGATGATTCTCATTGTAAAGATAATAAGATGATTTTCTTTGTAAATATAATAATAAAATTTTCTTCGCAAAGATAATAAGAGAATTGTCTTTCTAAATACAATAATAAGAAGATTAATTTCTTTTTATAGACAATAATAAAAAAGATTATTATGAAGATATCAATGAAAATATTACTTCCCTTTCAAAGTTAATAATTACATTCAAAATAACAGCACTAAAGTTGTGCAAAATCAAATATAAACTTGAAACTTGTTCTATATTTTATGATGTTACTTTAGCGAGATTAGGTTGTAACACAAACTTCAAGTGGGTCTTGCACTTAAATTTATTTCCATATCTTGCCACTGATCCATTTCCTGTGTCAACTACAGTGGTTTTCCACTCAAGATTATACGTTCCAGTGAGGAGTCATAACCGGTGAAAATTCATTCATTTGTCACGAATACTGATCTTGTGATAAGAAATAAAATAAAAGAGTCTTGCGTGTATGTTACAAACTTTTTAAATAAAACATACACACCTGCATTCTTTTTATTAGCCATTAATTCTGATATCAATCAATCGTAAAACCTATTACTTTATTATGGGATAAAGTTTGAAATCACGTTTCAAATAGTTTAACCACCTCTCTATACGTTACATGTACTTTCATTCTTGCCAGTTATATTTTACTTTTAGTTTAATCTTTTAAATTTCTCCTCAATCGTCAATATTTTATCGGAGAACAAGTTCTTTTAAACTATCAAAATATTATCTCGAACTCAACTTTGAGAAAACGCGCAGATTTAGAAACACAAATATTCTGACTTTTTGTTAAAGATAAGAAAATGAATAAAAAGATGACAAGTAATTAATAATACAATGAAAGAAAATTGTAACAAAGAAAAAAGAAAATTGTAAAAGAAGTAACAAAGAAAAAAGAAAATTGTAAAAGAAGCAACAAAGAAAATCCAAATCTAGTTATTTATTATTATGAATAATTCAATCAAATCATTGTAAAAATGGAAACGAAAGCAAACGACAATTTCATAATAACTGGAAAAAATCGAGAGAGAGAAATTTTTTAATAAAATTATGACAGACAATTTTTATTGACGTATTATTTAAAGATAAGTTGCCAAGTGCAATTATTTTGCACAGACGTTGAAAACTTTTATTTCGAGAAAACGTGATGTCAAGAAATACATTGTGAAGGTGACATTCCAATTTTCTGTATCCGAGATGAAATAGAATTTTAATTTAATACTCATGGGACAGAAATGACGCCATCAAAATAGAAAATCAATTTCTCGTTTCCGACACATATTAATCTTATTATCAAATCTTTTTTCCCAATAAGAAAATATTTCATACACAAGATTATTTTTTAAAAAATATTGAAGAACATTTTGCCAAAAATTATGAAAACACGTGTTTAAACACATTGCGTTTAAACACGCATGCAACAAGATTATCAAAATATTTGTAATTACAAAATAAATACAATTTATCTGCAAATTAATTCAAAAGGTTAATTAATTAATCCAAAAGGTTTAAAATAAAAAGAAAATCCACTTCTACACACAAACAATAATTAACAATGTTAATGTAATTATACTATACGCGATAAAAATTAACACGAACCCACCCACGTTTCATGATAAAGATTCACTCAAGTTTCATTTCCATCATTATAATTTTAAATACAATATACATATAGAACAAAATAAATTGTTTAAAAACAAAATAAATTGTTTAAAAACAAAATAAATTGTTTAAAAACAGAATCTGAGTTCAAAGCGGTTTTGAATGCAATATTATATTGACAAGAATATATCTAATTATAGACAAATTAAATGGAAGCGAGTGAAACTTTTTTTTAATTTCAGTGGATGCAACAAGATATCGTTAAGTACGAGGTCGTTAATGAGAACGATTCTCGTTTCAGTACTCGTTTCCTAAGTCATCGAGAGCTATTAAGAAGTTATACATGAACTAAGAACATTATTGAAAACTCAGCAAGTGTAAAAGCGATACTGAATATGTACATCACATCTAATCTTCTTATACTCTTATTTCATGGATTTTCTTCATCGCCATCGAATCATTAATTTCACTGAATAAATTAATTACAATGTTTTAAATAACACTTAAACCTAACGAGATAACAACCACAGAGTTAAAAATTCCGTAAAATCACTGACTCACATTTACAAGCTCATCGACTCAACAGCACAGAAAACGATTTTTATAACTCTTTACGATAAAAATAGTCATCTAAAAATTTTCTTGATAGAATCCACGAGGCTTGTATCTATTTTTCAATTCAAATTTTCGAAGCAACTTGGGATGAAAATAAATGCCAGACTGGCGCCGAAAATCGAAAGGATTTTAGTAGAATACGAATTTACAATGAATTTTATTAATTTAAGGCCTAATTTTAAAATTAATGACAATTGTTACTGTCTTTAAAATTAATGACAGTTGCTATTAACTATAAAATCAATGACAATTGTTACTAATTATAAAACAAATGACAATTGTTACTAATTATAAAACAAATGACAAATGTTACTGACTATAAAACAAATACCAATTGTTACTAACTATAAAACAAATACCAATTGTTACTAACTATAAAATAAGTGACAATTGTTACTAATTATAAAATGAGTGACAATTGTTACCAACTATAAAATGAGTAACAATTGTTACTAACTATAAAATGAGTGACAATTATTACTAACTTTAAAACTAATGACAATTAATATTATTTTAAACTTATGACGAGCTGTCATTAATTTAAAATAAAAGACAAGTTGCATTAATGAAAAATTAATGACGAACTGACATTATTTAAAACTAGTAACGAGTTGTAATTAATTTCAAATAAAACACAAGTTGTCATTAACGTAAAATTAACGATTATTTAAAACTAGTGACGAATTGTCATTAATTTAAAACTAATGACAAGAATATCCAATAAAGTTTTTGTTTGAAATTCATTGTACGCAGACTTCAAAATTCCCCATGTTTACAAAAACAATGCTATCTTTCTGGGAAAGTATTAGAAATGCATTAAAAGCAATTCTATCATTGAAAAATATGGGAAAACTCCATCTTGTGGAATTTGGGTAAAAGAAGATTAGAGATTTGCTTACGAGAGAAGAAACGAGACAGTGGATTCCTTAAAATAATTATAAGTAAGTCTATGACCTGCGTAGACTATTCTCGTACATTCTGAGAAGAAGCAACGATAGTTTCTATTTTCAGAGGACGTATGAATGGTTTGTG
>WNHD01001531.1:0-18417 GCA_011057455.1 Ganaspis sp. Gsp50 | reverse complement strand
GAATTAGTAGTTTTTTACTAAAAATTAGTCAATGTTTACTATTTCAATCGGTAAACGACTTTTCGCTGTTGAATTAGTAAATAATTACTAATTCAGGATCTAGAGAGTAGGATTATATTATATACATTTATATTACATAATTATATATATTTATATTATATAATTATATATATATATATATTTATATTATACAATTATATATATATATATATATATATAATTATATTATATTATATTATATAATTCCTAGGATATCCAAGGGAATTTTTAAAATATCCGATCTAATAACAATAATTTGGATATCCGATGGATATCGACATTTCCTCTCTCCCAGATATCCTGAAAAGATCAATCCAATATCCCAGGACATTTTCAGAATATCCAGTGGATATTCGTTGCTATCAGGGCATTAAATCTGACTGTTCTTACAAATTAAAATCTTTGAAATATGTTTGACTTTACTTTTTATCAGTTTATTGTTATTTGCTAAAAAAATTAAACATATATGAAAAATTGATAAGAAAAAATAAATAACAAAATAAAACTACCCTTTTTAAATTATTAACAAATAGAAAATTATGTTCATTTCATGAACATTCTGCTTTCTTGTAAAGAAAAACCACACCAAATTTCATTAAAATCAGGCATTCCATTCTCGAGATATCCTTGTGACAAAAGAAAATGATACACACACACACATATCTAGAAATTTACTTCGAACTTCGAAGTTATTTAGGTGATATTTGAAGTTTGAAGCATATGTTCAGATGTATGTGTGTGTGTGTGTGTTTCACCCTTTTTTGTAGCCAGGATATCTCGAGAATAGTTGGACTGATTTTAATGAAATTTGGTGTGGTTATCAAATTAATAAATACTAAGATTTGTACGTAGGGGTTTTTAGAATTTTTCATTTAAATTTTTTACACCATTTTTTCTTTAAAAAATACGGTTTTTTGAATACATTTTTTTTCATAATGAACATTTTAAGTAATTAATGAAAAAATGCAGTCCTTGCATTGAGACGAATAGATTGCTTGATATAAAATCTATATTTTACCGAGAATAGATGAAGCAAATGACAATTTTCTAATTGGGTAAAGGCACCAGTGGTGGATCAAATGGTCACTGTGCTTATGCGTTTGCAAATAAATAAATTGCAATTATCAGTAATTGTTACGGGAGGCATACAGATCATTTTTACATATTAAAAAAAAATTAATTAAAATTGAATCAAGTAATACATTAATAGCCAATTTGGTACTAAAAAGCAAGTTTTGGAGACATTTTAAAACAATTACCTGTTTTTATTACTTCTGACATTTAAAATAAGATTGGATGATATAACTTTTAAAAATTTCATTTTCTAATGATAGGCCCTCTTAAAAAAATTAAAAATCAATTCGATTGACCTATATATAAAGTCTATAATTTATCAAGAATTGATAGAGTAAATGAAAATTTTCTATTATTTTTGACATTTAAAATCCCATTTTATCATATCACTTTTGAAATTTTGTTTTTTTAATGACAATTCCTCTTGAAACAAAGTTCTGCAGCTAAAATCGAATTAATTGATTTATATAGAGTTTTACCAAGGATTGATAGAGCAAATGACAATGTTTATAATTTTTGTAATTTAACATTGCAGTTTTTGTCATAACTTTTAAAATTATCATTTTAAATATATGATAGTTTTAATAAGATAAATATTTCTGAGTAGAAAAATGAATCGACTGAAGTATATAAAACATTTACATACTTATACATATATACCATTTATATATTTATGTATCAGAAATTTATGGAAAAATTGTTACCCTTTAACTGTTTTTGACGTTGAAAATTTAATTTTGTATAACTTTTAAAATTATCATTTTTATATAATTATTTCTTCTTAAAAACTGTTTATGATTGTTTTTTGTAAAAAAAAATTTTCTTCATGAGGAAATAAAATGTCCATGAAATGAATATAATTTTCCACGTGTTTATTATAGTTCCTTTATCAAAAATATTTAGAAGAAACGAATCGACTGACATATATATATATGAAATATTTATATGTATTAACAGAAATTTATAAAAAAAAACTGTTACTTTTGGACTATTTTTGACATTCAACATTTAATTACCTATTATAACTTTGAAAATTATAATTTTCCTTTAATAGTTTCTTTTTAAAAACTGTTTGAAGTTGCTCTTTGCAAAAAAAATTCCCACTTGTTTTAATTATTCTTGATGTGTTTAAAAGCTGAATGTTATAGTATATTAGGTGATAATAAAGTTCTCACTAACAACATGTGAATTAAATGTTGCAAGGAAGAGTAGTTTGTTTCACTTAAAATTATTGCTTAATTTAGGAATTAATGTTGGAGGTCGAGATTAAAAATATCTAACAATCTGCCATCGGGTATTCGATAATCCCCCTTTCTTTCAGCGCTTGCAAAAGATATTAATTCCATATCGCAAATTGAATCGACCTTTCTATCAGAATTTTTTAGCCCTGGCTTATTTCATCCCTTTTACAACTCCTACTTCCATTCTTGTAATTATTTTCGTTTATACTGTAAAAATTTTAAGAGTTTTAGATTCTATTAGGCCTCTCGAATATGTGCTTTATTTCTTTATTAGTTCACATGAAATAGAAGCTATATCAAATATCACTGTGGGCCATTTAATATTACATTTTGGGAAAATATGTCACTTTTTAAAAGAATTTTTTTCAGACACACACAATACTGCTTTTTAAGAAATGTTGTTTTTCGGGCACACAATATCACTACAGAAAATAAGTGCTATTTTAACACTAATGCTTTAAATGCTTTTAATGCTTTAAACTTATGCTTTAAAATCTTTTAAACCTCTTATGTATGAAAGAGTAAAGTTTCTTTATTCATAGAGAAACAATAAATATTTTTAAATTCCACAGTTGAAGCTTTTATCATTTTTTGGATTGACCAATTCATCGTAAAACCCTCACTTTTCCAAATAAGTCCTCTGAATGATATGATTGACGTTTTCAGGCGTCATTCACAATATACATAGTAATTTTCGAAGCTTTCATTTGCATCATAAAAACTAAATACATTTCCATATGTACGTACAAACAGTTTCAGTAGATACTCACATGTAAAATTGTTCGTACAAACATATGAAACTATGTACACATGAAATCATACACAACCTTATACATATATATACATATGTACCTATATACATATATACACATGCTTTCATGAAGAAGAAATAAATTGACGGCAGTTATTGCATACAAATCATGCATTAAAAATGAATTGTTTACTTTCCTGGAGATTATTAAGCTTGTTTTATTTCCAGTTAATCGATTCATTTGGAAACAAAGTGCTTTGATTTGATGGAAATAATATCATACACATGTACAAACTTGTGAAAAATATTGCGAAACTTTTTAATAAGAAGTAAAAGGTGTGCAATTTAACTTTCTGTTTAGTCAATTAAATGATCCAAGGATATTAGATATTATATGTAATTAGAATAATTAGAATAATTGGAATTCAAATAATTAAAAATAAATAGGTATTTACGTTTACATTTTGTTTCCAAACGAACTTTTCTTAAAATAGATTGTTAAAAAGCCAAAACTATTCAGAAGCTTTACCGCCATCTTACAAAGGATTCAACAGGTGGGAAAAGAATTCACTGACATTGATAAATTATCAAAAATCCCAGGATTATGTAAGTCATTGTGGAGAAGAATATAATTCAATAAATACTAGAATATAAAACTCTTTTATTTTCGGTCATTGCCAATTGTACCCATAAGCAATAACTGTCGTTATTTTATGCAACAGTGAAATTATATTTTACAAGTCGAATTTTATTTGACGGCATTTTTTTCTTTTCATTATTTCCCCTTTCATCATTATTCATCTTCAGTATTTCTTTCATAATATTTCTCTTCAGTATTTCTTTCTCCAATACTTCTTTCTAGATGTTTCTAGATGTTTCTAACATCTTTTATATTAAAGTGTACACTTCAAAGATTGCATGAAATAAGTTTTAGATTTCCACTGCCGTTTTTATAAATTTAGCCACGAGTTTAACACATTGTTTGAAAATCCAAAACTATCTCTTTTCCAAATTATTCAGTGGCACAATTTTTTAAAAATCCAAACAAATTTTTACCAATCAAACGTACAATTTCATCAGCTTTTACAATTTTTAAGCCGAATGTCTCAAACTTATTTTTTGATTAAAATATTTTAATTCAGTGTCATAAGTGACATTTTCGGTGCTTTCGAATCGACTTTATTTTATGATTGATAAATTTTAGCACACCCTGTATACAGGGTGACCCAACATTGTGACAAACGATATGATTAAGAATATTCAATTGACGTAGCAGAGGGTTACTTGGTGTGTAATTTTCCAAGGCATAGAATTATCCATTCTGCTCTTTCCACCCTGATTAGAGTTTTGATAAAAGAGGAATAAGTAGAGGGAAATATTTGTCGGAAACAAGCGTGATATTTTTACGCTTGCTCGATTACAGGATACATGGCAAACATGAGAAGAAGAAGATTCTAGGCAGCGCTGAAATAAATTGAATTGACTCGTTCGGTTTAATCAGCGCAAACCTGACAATTCCTGATGTAATTAGTAGGAGAGAGGAGAAACTCCACAGGGCACCAGAGTTTTCATCGAGCTAATTCGTCTTCGATGTCGTCCGAAGCTCTTCCCTAATGAAAAGAAATTGTCCTTTCTTGGACAAGTAGTATCCTACGCAGGCTTACCTTAAAGTGTGTTACAATTTTGCAAACGACCCGAAACGTTAAAAGAAGTATTTTCTACTTTAACTTTTTACTTTCACTTTTCTTTAATTTAATTTTTTTTTAGTTTTATTTATAAAAACTTTATAGTTGAAGAAAACTTGCAATTGAAAGAAAACTCTTAATTAGAAGAAAAGTTGTTATATTTAAAAAATTTCGAAACATTCTTGTCGATAATTTCTGAAAAAGCGATTTGGACTGATTTTAATAAAATTTGGCAGGGCTTTTAGACTCAAGTAGAGTCTAGAAAAGTAGAGATTCTTGTAATGTATGTCAAAGAATCTTTTTCATTCAAAGAGCTTTCTTCTTTTAGGATTGTAAATGTTTGCAATCGATAGCAAAGAACTTTGTGTTAGGACATAAAAGTATTTACTTTTTTAAAAAAATGCACCAAAATAGCTCTGAGCTGTTCTTTGTTGAGAATTCATTTTTCTTGTACGAAAAGTTATGAATATGGTAACGGTAAAAATAAAATGATAAAAATATATAAGATAATAAAAAATAGTGGAAATATTAGAAAGTATAAAAATGAAAGTAATTAATAGATTAATCAATGTATTGAAATATTATAAAATACATTATTATACAATTTTTACTTTGGGCGAAAAAACAATTTAAAGAGTTTAATGAAAAAAAATGTAGCATATTTCATGAAACGTTTGTACATAAATTTTAATTTTTGTACCTACTTAACACATTAGTGCACTGAAACTACTTTGCATAATTTAAAATCTCGATATTAAATTTTACAACTTTCTTTATTAAACGAGTTTTCAGTGTGAATACGCTCATTTCGAGATTCAAAGTGCCTGCAAAAAACTTAAGATTTTTTCTCATTTTGTTTACATTTTCATAAATTAAGATATTAGAGAAAAATACATATTTTTGGTTGCCAAAATGCACATTATCAATTGAAAAATTTGTAGACGTAAAAATCATATATTGGTTTAAATTGAGGGGGCGTATGCAATAACTAGATAGATGCTCAAAAACATTAAATAGATTGGCGCACACAAAAAATGTTTCAATGATTTTTCTAAATCATGTTTCTTTAAACTCTTGTATTTCCACCAATAATTAAACAATCTTTTTCCTAATTCTTTTTTTTTCTTTTTTTTCTTTTTTTTTTCTTTTTTTTCTTTTTTTTCTTTTTTTTTTCTTTTTTTCCTTTTTTTTAATGGTAAGAAGTTTTCTTAATAACAGACGAACAACTTTTTCGATAGAAGTCTTCTCAGTAGGAAACTTAATCGCATCAATTTTTCGTTTAAAAGTTGAAAAATGCGTATTTCTAAACTTATCATTTTGTTTTTGTGTATTTTTTCCGGGAAACAAATTTTTAGTAGTCATTTTTTCTTTTCATGAAGCAATAAATGAAAACGCTCTCGTTTATGGCTTCAGTCCTGTAGATTGTAAAAACCCTTGAGTTTACAACTGCATATTTTTTGTTAAATCTGCAGCGAATAAATGCTTTCAACAACCTGCTACCTTTATACACAGCTATCGGAAGTTCTAATTTTATTTGCACTGTTTCGCGAGCAGTATCAGCGTACTGATGAAGCACTCGCGTGTCTTCAACACCGATACATTAGCAATGCGGCCTCAATAGCATAAATCATCATAGAGCTATGGTAATAATACATGTAAAATGTAGACGCCCAATTATATCATCTAATGGTTTGCGAGCTTTATTGTTAAACCACTCTCTAAGAGCCCCAATAAAAAAATAAGCTCCTAAAATTCTAATCATTAAACGTGTAATCGACACAATTATTTCTACATTTAGAACTATTATTTTACCTCATATTGAAGGCAGTTATTTTTTTAAGTTAGTTTTTTTCTTTCTAATAAAATGAAACATTACATATATATATATATATATATGCCTCCAATACTCGTCAAACTGCTTAACAATGAAAATACTAATGCGCGAAGGACGATAAAATTATTTTTCTCAGTTCTTCTTATTTGACCTTATAAAATACGGTTTTTTTGTTACAGGTTTATAAGCCCTATAAAAATAAAAAGTAATATCACTTTTATGATGTATTGTACATATATATAGAGGTAAATTTTACTTTCTTCTCCTTCCATACAAATTTGCATTTATAGAAAAATAGGATACGCACTTTTGCAAGGTTTGCAAATTTTTAACAATATTTTTTCAAACAATTTTTATAATAGCTTCTTTTACTTTTTTCTTTACTTTCTGTTACTTATTGTACATTTGTCGTCTTTTTCGGTATCGGGAGGTAAAAAATACGATATTTGGAAAAAGTAAAAAATAACACAAATTCTATCATTTTTTAATTAAGATACAAAAATAAAAGTGTGGCATTTTTTAAATTAACGATCAACAATAAATGTTTGTTTAATATAAGAAAATGATTGCCGAATTCAACTAAATTTATGATCGGCTTCAAGAAATAACGAACAAATAACATTGTTAAAGAACAAAAACATCAAAGTACATCGAGTTGTTTCGAATTAATATTTGTTTGAGTTGAATAAACATTTGTTTGGCAATTAAAATTTTGGTTTTACAATTTTTATATAATTGTATACGTATTGTCTGATGGTGCTCCTGACGTTGTCAATATTGAATATCTCTCACAGACGATTGGACATTAATAGTGTCACGTTTTGCAAATCGATTGCTATTGCTAGCTTAAATCAACGAAATATTGAGATAACATAAATACCTCACAATGATTTCGATTTTCATTAATTGCCAATTTTGTCATGTAGGTTATTCTGTTTCGCAAACTTTATTATCCGATTACTGCATCAAAATTTCTAGCTTCTAAAACTAAAAACTTGAAAATTTCGGTCAGTTAATTAACACCGTTATTCACCGAAACGGATAAAGTGCTTTAAAATTGCCCTAACTTTTGTAACTTTAAATTATGAATTTTTGTATTTATTTCTATTCCTTTAAAATTGATCATTCTTATTTCATCTTAACGAAAATGAAAAAATGTTATCTCTAAACAAAAAACAAAAAATTAAACAATTAAAAACTCATCAGTTTTTTGTAATACTGTGCGTTAAAAGCTCGACTTTTTACTCACTAGGAAAAAGTTGAGTTTTCAAGACACAATATGACAAAAAAATATGTATGTAACATGGGCGCAATTAGGGAAATCTCGACGCGTGTCTCGATTCCCCTATTTTTGCGCCCTTGTTGCATAAATAACTTTTTTTTTAAAAAAATTAGATGAAAATTACTAATTTTGTCGGAACTAATAGAAAAAAGATAAAAAGATGGAAAAATAATTATTTGCAAAAGATTCTGAAACAAGATAATTTTGTCTGAAAAGCGTATAACTAGATCCTCCTATATTTTATTAATTCCCAGAAGAGAAAGTGTTCATGTAACTTTTTGGCAAAAAAAAGCTACAACGTAAAAAAGTTTTAGCACTTTTTGTAATAAATCCATCAATTCTATTTTAGAAGATGATGCTAAACACGAATGATGAGAGAGATGAATATTTTTCCAACTGGTGGCCGGATTCTCCAAACTTTGAGTTTGGTCTTAGTTGATATTCACGTGGGAAGATCTTCGGCTAAAGTTTACCAGTATTGAATTTACTCTCGCTGCTTGAAAGTGGAAACTGGTAGCCTGTATTGTGTGGAAAAGCATTTCTCTTCCCTCGCCATTCTTCTTTCTGCTTCTCTCTTCCTTTTATTAAGGAACATGTTCCTCTGAATTTTAAACTTACAAGAGAGAAATTTAAGGAAACGAATTATTTCTGGAATTAAAATTTTTTTGCTCCGACACTTCGTCTGCGACAAATAATACTGACATTTTTATAATTGCTTCATTATCAAAAGCTTGCTTTTTTAATTTAGAGCATCTTTGTTTTCTGCGAGAATGTATGTCGAGGAAGCACGTTCGGAATTTTAACATTGATGAGACATTTAGTATTCAGTAGGCGCTTACTAGATCGTGTCAGAGACAGATTAAGGGATGAGATTGGAAAGGTGATGTTTTTCGGGAATATGCAAATTTTGACGGGTCTTTTTTTAGACAGTCTTACACTCTCCAGTTTGGGTTTTATAATTCTCGACAACCCTGTGAAATATTTACTTGAAGGAAGGGCGAAATGTGATTCAATCTAGTGTTGGCAAGAATAAAGTTTCAAGAATTTGTAATTTAACAAGTTTTGATAAATTCAGGGTTTATAAAAAAGATTAATTAAAGTTTTTAGAAAACTCAGGGTATCAATTTACTTGATGCACAAAAAGCATTTTAACAAATAATTTATGTGAATATTAAATACATTGAGTATTAAGTAATTTCCTTCAAAAGAATACGATTTTGTCTGAAGAAACTTTCTTTTAAATATTCAATTATTTTAAATTGAGGAGACACTACAAAGCGACTTTGCTTGTTAGTTATGAAGAAAGACTACTTTTAGTCTGAATGACGCGGTAAAGGATGAATTAGGACGAGACGAATACCTTCCTTTTATATAACTTGAGTGAGAGTCGGCAATCCACTGAAGTGGGGGTCGCGCTCCGATTGGCTACGCTACTCGAATTGCACTCGTTGGCCAATAACGATCACAGATCACGTACTCCAGACACTGCTGTGCAGTGCACATGCGTGAGCCTCGAACCCGATTGATCCAACAAAGGCGCGTTGATTTAAAAGACGTCCTTATTAAAAATACAAGAAATATTAATTAGTTCCAAAAAACAATTCTCTTTGAGTCAAAACATTATATCTACTAAATAATATCGTATTTAAATATATGAATTTAATCCAATCTTACGTGATTCAAAACGGGATTAGATAAAAAATGAAATTCAAGTGTAACTAACTTTTAAATAAAAGAAAATTTTCAATTATTGTAAAAATAATAACAATAAATATGTTTAAAATTAAGCATTCTAAAATGAACCATTTTTAGATTATCTTTCAAGAATATAGTTTACATTCTTAAATTAGAATTTTTTATGTCTTATTCTTTTTAATGAATAATTAATTACTTTTAAAGATTAGTTTTACGTCCGGTAAATGAAGTAAAATACTTTTTTTCAGCAAGTCTTTCATGTATTTAATTTTAAAAGACAAATAAACAAAAAATATAATTCACGTTTTAAATCGCATTTCAGTTTTGCTTAATTTTCAATTATGTTTTACATAATGATTTGTCAAGATCAGCACTCAATATTCAGATTGTAGACGTCTCCCATTTTCCGCATACAATATCCGGGTAATAAGACTGTGAGCTACAAACAGCTGAAAACTACGGCAGTAGATCCTGTAAGTCAGGTTGACATATCGTGGGATCGAACTCCAAGACCTCTTGAAGTTCGGAATTTACGATCTATAGAGATGTTGCGTCGATAGCTAAACCCCTGATATTTCGAATTCTCCATTACCTAGTATAAATAAAACTTGCAGTGCTTGAAACGAATTTATTATTTAAACACCTGTAATGAAATTGCTCTGTAGAGTGAAACACCTACCTCTGGTACTCATTGGCTTGCCACAAGATTGCCGCAAGGTTACCGCAAGGTTAAGTGCAATTTGGAAAACAAAATAAATCAAAATTACTGTAAAAATAGGATGACATTTTTTAAAAAAAATTTAATTATAAGAATTTTATTTTGCTTAAAATTTTCCTTTACATTAAAAATAAAGGTAATTCCACACGTAAGGTAAAGAAGTGTTGCGCGCGCAAACATTTCGCATGAGAAAGAATGAGTCGCGCACCCTTTATACGACATTGTGCGCATTCATTCTCACCCGTAAAATTTGCGCGCGCAACACTTCTTCTAACTTTACATGTGGATTTACCTTAAATGTCGGTGAACTTTAAATGAGCTAGTATTTCAAATTTTCGCGCATGCGCTGAGAGTCAGTGAAATATTTGGTTATGTTTCACTCTAGGACAAGCTTACACATATACGCTGATTCAAATTAGAAGCTAACTTATCGCTGAGAATCGCCTAGATTCTGCTCATTAAGATTTAGAGAATAGTTTATTTTGTGAATATTCCTTTGCGTATTACGAGACAAGTTTTTTATCAGCTATTTTAATTGGCATAATATATGTATGTATGTGCATATTAATTAGAAACGAAGCTAGTTTTCTGGAAAATTGTTCTCCTCTGAGACTATTTAATAACCGGAATGTACTCACCGCAGACTTCTTCCGTTTTGAGAAAGTTTGTTAAAGAAATATTAAATGCTAATAATATATACGTACACATACTTTTAATAAAACTTCAAACCACGTTTGAAATGACCTACTATACTTTGTATCTATTCCCATCCAATGTACTTTTATAACGCCTATTCAAAAGTACTCATTTGAGCGCTTGGACGTTCTAACTTTAAACGCATTTTTCTCGAAATAATGATTTTCGAAGTCTGTGAACACTCTCACTCGAAAACTACTGAACCGATCTTAACCAAATTTGGCACACTTTTTCAACACATAAAATACCCGCCCCAACGTTTTTCTTTTCTTTTTTTTCTTCAAGATACAGCTACAAAATGGCGTTATATTTAATCAAAAAACGGGTGTTTTGCACTATTTAATCGTCAAAAATTCTAATATTAAAAAAAAAGGAAAACGTTGGGGGCGGGCAAAATTATCGTTTAAATAAAATGTGCTTCATTTTGTTATTCTTAATAAAATGTCGAATAGTTATGATGTTCACCGCAAATTCCATTTTTCGGACGACGCCGCCAACAATGCTTCTTCAGTTGCACACATCTTTATATTTTTTAACAGGGATTTCCCAAAATGTTTTTTAATAAGTGCGTAATAATATCTAATAAGAGTTTTTATAAAAACATTTACCGTTGCTTTAAAAAAAACACAAAAATGGCCTTTTTTCTGCCTTCCGGACCATACCCCCCTCCCTTAATTTTTAAAATGCAATTCTTTCGTAAATTTTATTTTAATATTTCTTTGAATTTTCGATTTAAAAAAACTTGTTTTGTTTATTTGGTTATTTTAATAACTTATTTCACCCTTTTTCAGTCCGTATTTTCCTATAAGCATGAGAATGAATACGCAGAGTAACAAAATTACGAAAGTCTGCGATGATTTGCAGAAACTAACGAACTTAATAATGTTTGTGCAGAATCGGCGTTCTGGTGTAGCAAAAAAGAATATGAGGTTGACAATTTGTTGCGTCATATTTTATAGTAATTTCTTAAACATCAAACTAAAAATACAAATTTATTTGAAAGTTATTTAGCAGTTTTTAAACTGAACAAAACTTCGAATAACTGTGATAATTAAAATTACTTGTATTTAGCTAAATTACGACGCAAATACAATAAAATCTTATTTAGATGCGCTAAAAAATGTCCATTGTTCAAAGAAACCTTGTTTATTTTATTTTGAATAAAATATCAACGCCTTTATCTCCTCGAGAACACTTTCTTGACGAAACTTTTACACAAAAAACAAAAATTATTAAAATATTAACAGAAAGATTGTTTTTTTATGAATATCTATAAAGCAAAAGACACTTACTTGAGTGCAGTTAGAGTCAAACTACTTGTCATTGATGCGCGCTCTATTTTCAGTCTAAAAGGCTTCCGTTTCGGATGAAAACTGTAGATATGCGATATTAAAGTTAATGTTCCCACCCTTTTATGTACTCACTCCACTTTTTTTACATTCTTATCAATAATGAGAGTGTATTTTTACTGAGAGTCATTAAAGCCTTTTATAAATCGTGAAATCTTTTCAGAACTAAAATTAAACAGCACAAAAGTAAACATTTTAATTTGGAATTATTTTTAATGAAGTGAGCATGAAGCAATATTCTGGTATGATATAAAAAGATAAATAAAAAAATTTAAAATCTAAAATGCTTCTTTCTTACCAAATAGTAAATTTTATAATTATCTTTGAAAATTTCAAAGCACTCACAGTTGTAAAATAATAGTTTATTTATTTTTATCTAAATATATATATTTTTTAATATTAATCGGGGGCGCCAGTTGAAGAAATAAAAAAATGTTAAATCAAATTTAATTATTTATTTAATTATAGTTTGATTTAATTCGGCTGAATAATACAGTGAATTTTCGAGCGGAGATGATATTCCCCTTCCAAGCGAGCCGGTACTTTCTCCCATCTTACCGCGCACTCGCAGCCGAAGAACGCGTGAAGCGGTGAGGGGAGTAAGGCAGTTTAAAATACCGCCGAGTGGAAGGGGAACTTGGTCTCCGCTTGAGATGCACTGCACTGAAGAAAGTTTGGTCGAGTAGTTAATTTAAAAAACTCTCTTTAACAATTGACTATTGTATAAACAAAGGAAGAGTACGTTTATATTGAATAATTGAACTTTAAACCAATCAGCGGGAACCTAACCTCAAAATAAATAAAATCTGAGGATTCTTAACAATTGTTTATTATCAAAATGAGGTCACTTAGATATAATGCTTGACAAAAGTCAAATCCTTAAATAATTTTAGTGACTAAAATTTATTAGAAATATAGAATTAAATTATAGAATTAAATTATAGAATTAAGAATAAATTTTAAAATATAGAATTCTAATTCTTCTTTTTAAGTTTTAGATCAGTAAAAATGAAGCGGCTTCTCTCATCGAAAATTCTTGAAACAAGAGTGAATTTACTAAGATTATAAATAACATTTTATTTATTTATTTTTATTTTAGTGCCCAAAAGTAATAAACTAAACTATTGAAGATTCCAATTTATTATTTTTTAGTTAATGTTGTTTTCTGTATTAGTTTTTTTTAATTGCCCCGTTTGATTGGATTTTATGCACGTTTATTGTATTTGCAGTATAGAGTGGAAAATTTTAATCACTTATATTTCCCCTTCATCCAAGCAATTATAGAAGTACTTTTTTCATTAATCTTAAATTTTAGTTAAAAACTTTATAAAAAATAAGTGTAAAAATCAGAGAGACGTGACATTAATCCGTTGTGAAGTTTTTACTCCTTCATGTTTCTGCACAATTGTTTTCATTCATTTCAATTTTCTTTTCTCAAAGTTCAGAACTTTGTAAATATTTTCTTAATCAGTAAACAGTGTTGAAAAAGAAAAAATCAAAGATAAGAAATATTTATAATGAAACAAATATTCTAAATTCATTAAAATTAATCTTTTTCAAACAAGATTCATACTATTCCTATATTTTCTATATTAAATTTAATATTATTCTTACAATTATTATTATTGTTATTATTACTATTATTTATTTATTCTCAAAAAATAATACATTTCGAATTATTTAATCAAACTTAACCTTTTTCAATTTTCAAAAAGTAATTTTAAAGATAAGTAAGGAGAATAGGAAGTGTAAAAATTTGTAAATAAGCAAGATCAACTTTTAATTAAAGAAATTTTCCACAGGTTTGACTGATAAACATCGTGGTTAAATTAAAAGTCATTTTGACTTGAGAAATAAATCTAAATAGCTCTCACTGTTATTTGATGGAACAAAATTGCAAATAAAAATAAATATTACAATGTTTCAGAAGATCAGTATTAAAAGCATATCTATTCTAGAATTCAAGGAGAATTTTTCATTTTAATGAATAAACTGTCTCATAAGACTTCAAATTTTGTAAAAATGCTTAGCTTCGGATTATTTCTACATCATTTATTGTAGATTTTAATTTATCAAATAAAGAAAAATTGTTGAAGAAAACAATATAGCAATATTGAAGAACAGTAATGACGAGAACAATATTATAATAAAATACAAAAAAATTAACATTATCGACTAATCAATTGTTTACAAGCAAATTCTATCCTTCACTGACCGTTAATCAAATCCATCAGTTCAGCCATGAAATCCCCTTAGAGGGAATTGAATATCCAATGCTAATTAATTACTTAAATCTTATTTGCTTGTTGCAAACAGCCTAATATTAGTTTGATTCGAGTAAGTACCACTAATGGAAGATGCTTATTTTCATAGTAAATATTCAATTATAATTCTCAAATTTAAAAGCTATATAAGAGTCAATAATTAATAAATTAATTAATACTTTTATATAATGCGGTCACAATATTTTATGTTTCTTACAGTTGACATACTGTAACCATATTTTACTTTTTTTTAATTAATTTCTGACTCCATCTAGAAAAGAATTTACAATATGAGAAAATGCGGAGCTCACCTTAAGGACGGCGAAAGTAGTGCTTCACAGCGAGACGATATTTTCTGATTTATCGTAACTAACTTCTCGTGTATTCTTTTGTTAAACGTCACTTTATTTCAAGAAAATAACCGATCATTTCTGACGATATTCTCGAAATGATTGTATAATTTTATAAATAATTTAAAATTGCTTAGACATGTTGAACAGTAAATCAGCTTCGCTTCCGTGTACCTCTGAACCTTCAAGAAAGAGACAAACATCCAAGTACGTTATTAAATGTCAAACAGATTGCTCAAAATTATATTCTTTTTCATTATTTTTCTTTTTCTATTTATACATATATTTTTTCTACTTAATTATAGTTTAAATGTTTTTATACATTTATCTTAATGCATTTGATAGTAATTCTTTGGAGGCAGATGAATTAGAATTTGAAATTGAAATTGAGCCAAAGTCAAATGCAAAAAAGAAAAAAAAAAGAACACATGTCAGAAATTTATGAATTTGATTACTCAAAGGAGAAAGATAAATTTGCAAAATGCAAATTATGTTTTGCAAAAAATAATTTAGAAAAAATTGTAAAAATGAAGGATGGAAATACCACTGGTATTAAAAGACACTTAAGAAACTACAATAAAGAAGAGTATTCTAAGATGTTTGGAGATGTTATAACTAAGAAATCTTTTGAAGTAAGAAAAGCATCGCGTTATTTACATTTAATCCAAAAATAGGGATAAATATTAAATAAATTTATAATAGAATTGATAATTAATTTATGAAACTCTAGTTATTAATAAAAAAAATTGTAATTTAAAATAAATCAACAATAGTGAGTATATAAATATTATAATTTAAATAACACATTAAATAAAAAAGAAATAATAAGTATTAGATAAAATAATAAAAGTAAATATTATAGGTATAATAATTGAAAAAAATAATTTTAAAATAAATCATTATTTTTCGTTAAGATTTAATTTAATTTTTTAATTTAATAAATAATCAAAATAAATAATAATAAAAATTAGCATAAGGTAAACAACAAAATTATAAAAAATAGTAATTTTTCTTTTACAGAAATTTGATCAAAGTAAACTGAATAACATGCTTGTAGAGTGGGTTGTTAGAAAATATCTACCAATTAGTTTTTTCGATGACCCTATGTCACAAGAACTATTTCAATCTCTTAACGAAACTGCTAAAATACCTAGAGGAAATCAAATGAAATCATTAATCAATGAGAGATTTACAAATATCCAGTTGCTTGTAAAAAAGATGTTGCTTGAAAATACTTCTAAAGTATCATTTACATTAGATGGTCGGACATCAGTTGCTCAACAATCATATTATGGAATTCAAGGTTAAGTTTAAAGTTACTGTTTAAAAAGTTTTCAACAATATTGTCACGCTTTGTTTTAAACATACATTAAAATACAAGGAAAATAACAAATATATATTATATTCAAATTAATTTAAATAATACTGAAAATGAATGTTTAACTAAACATCGTTTAATTTTTCAATACATTACATAATCTAATATTATTTAATTCACACTTATCCTTTTTTAACTTGAAATCAGATTTTTTCTTCAAAAAATATTATAATAAAAAATGTTAATTAATTTCTTCTAACAAAAATTCAAAAATGCCAAAAGAAGTAAAAAATATTCTTTAAACTTTTAATATATTTTCCCATATAAAGAAGCATTTAAATACATTTTTAAACAATTGATTTATTAAAGAATCTTTGCAGTAAATCTAATTTAATATTTAAAATTTAGAGTCATTAAAGTAAAATAAATAATAATAAACAGGTCACTACATTGACAAAGAATGGAATCTGCGATCCATCACATTGGATTTAATTGCGGCAAACGGATCTCATAGCGGAAAAAGTGTAGCTAGCTTATTCTATAAATTTTTAAAAGAATACAATTTAGAAGATAAAATACAAGTAATCACGATGGACAATACTGCGTCCAATACAACGTTTATAATTGAATTAGATCGAATTTTAAAAATTACGAAATCTGCTACTGAAGATATGCATGGCAGATGTTTTGCGCATATCGTAAATCTAGGTGTACAAGATTTATTAAAGGAGTTAAACCTACAAACTGATCAGGACATTGAAGAAGCGTGTGATAATGATCAAAGCGATGAAGACGATGAATCGAGTAATGAAATAGAAATATCTGTCGAAGGACGAAATAATTGGTCGCCCATAAAGAAATTAAAAACTTTATTTTTAAAATTAAAGTATTCTCAAAAACTACGGATTAAATTTGAATGTTGTTGTGGGACTGTAGGTATAAAAATGTTGTCTCCAATCATTGATGTAAAAACAAGGTGGAATTCCACTTACGATATGCTTGATAGAGCTTCAAAAATGGAGGAGGCCTTGCCTTTATTATGTGATTTTGATAAGGATCTTTAACCCATACAACTTGACAAATCTAAGTGGGATGTTCTTAAAGATGTCGCAAAATACCTACGATATTTCAAAACCCTGTCAACAATTCTTTCGGGTGAAAAGTACGCTACATTACCCTTAGTTATTGTCGGATTCAATATGCTTATTGATAAAATTGAAAAAGCAATAGAAAACTTAAATTCACGTTTGGAACAAAACATTGCAGACATTAAATTGAAAAATGGCCTTCAATCTGCTTTAAATAAACTAATGAAGCATTACTCAAAGACTAGTTGGGTGTATTGTGCGGTACTGGTGCTTGATCCCAGACACAAAGTTGAAACCTTTTATATGACAGATTGGGGTAAGGAAATGGCTAAGTGGTCTGTATCCAAGTTTGAGGACATTTATAGGACACTCTATTTTGTTCAAGAAACTGAAGCTGAATTACCAACTGTCTCTAATGATATCGAAGAAAAAAAAAGTGATGACGATGATATTGATCCTTCTGCACTTTTTTCAGTGAAAATTAATAAGACTAACAAATCAACGTGCCGGTATAACAATAAGTCCAAAGGAGATTGGCGTAGAGAAATCGACCATTATTTAGATTCAGAAAGAGCAGACAAGGACACGGATATTGTAAAATGGTAGAAAAATCACGAGCACCAATTTCCCAATTTAGCCCGCATGTCGAGAGATTTATTAAGTTACACAAGCGACCTCTGTTACTGTTGAAAGGTTATTCTCTCGAGCTTCCTTGACTATTCACAAGCGTAGAAATAGTCTTGCAAAAAGTACTTGTCGCGAACTATTATGTCTAAGTAACTGGACTAGTCAAAAAGAGTTTTCCGTTTTTAAAAATCCAAATGAATAAAAAATTAAATTAGAAAAACGTATTTAATTTAAATAAAAATGTACTTTTTTAAAAGCTGGAATAAGTTAATTATATTTCGAAGATAATGAATTGTGTATTATTTTTTTATTTTTTTTTTTTTTGCTTAGGGAAAATTTGGGAAAATCTGCATACAGATCCCTCGGGGCCGAATCCGAGAGTATGTGGGGATGGTAAACAAAAATA
>WNHD01001530.1:0-22180 GCA_011057455.1 Ganaspis sp. Gsp50 | reverse complement strand
ACGGTAAGTTTGCCAAACGACGGTAACTTTTTTAAAGTTTGCAAAACAGCAGGAAAGTTTGTCAAACAACAATTAATTTTCCAACCGACGGTAAGTTTGACAAACGACGGTAAGTTTGTCAAACAACGGTAAGTTTGTCAAACGACGGTAAGTTTGACAAACAACAGTAAGTTTGACAAACTACCATAAGTTTTCAAAGATCACCAAACAACCGTAAGTTTGCCAATTGTCGGTAAGTTTGACGGTAAGTTTGCCAAACGACGGTAACTTTTTTAAAGTTTGCAAAACAGCAGGAAAGTTTGTCAAACAACAATTAATTTTCCAACCGACGGTAAGTTTGCCAAACAACGGTAAGTTTGTCAAACGACGGTAAGTTTTTCGATTAGTACCTTACGAAATTGAGGACTCTCTTTGGCGGAGCGTAATTATTATGCACAAATAACGGTAAGTGCATCCAAAGAGGCGGAGCATAATTGGAATAGAAAAAAGTGTTTCTTTCTCTCGTGGGACTGCGTTGAAAATATGAAGAAAGTACAACCGACAGTGTAATTTCCCGTAAATCTTGTTTGCCCCTGAAGAAGAATGCTAAATCATAATTCGTGCTAAACAGGCCATTCATCGCGATGGTGCTCGGCGTAAAATAAAATTTACTGCGAGTTTCTTGAGCGAGTGGAGAGACTCGTGCTCAGGTACGTAACGTGCAAGTGTCAGAAGTTAGAGGCGAACTTTTTTAAAATCCGTTCTTTAAACACACATGAATGGTCAGCACGGATGTGGGCCTGTTGCCAGTCTTTTCTCTTTGCACACTTTATTAACTCTCCCGGTCCGGTCCCGTACCGAGCGCGAGCCGAAGGGTCCGAACAGAAGAGTTATTGTGTCTGACGTTCGCAATCACGCTTTTCAGTCTTTCTTCTTTTCTTCTATTCTCGTTTCCCTTTTCATTTCTCTCTTTTTTACTGTCTCTTTTTTCTCTCTCTTTCTTTTTTCCCTTTCTTTCTTTCATCTCTCTCTCTCTCTCTTTCTTTCTTTCTCTCTTTCTTTTTCTCTTTCTCTCTCTCTTTCATTTTGTTCTCTCCTTCTTTCTATCTCTCTTTCTTTCTCTTTCTCTCTTTTTCTCTTTCTTTTTCTCTCTCTCTTTGTTTTTCTATTTCTATGTTTCCCTTTCTTTCTCTTTCCTTTCCTCTCTCTCTCTCTCTTTCTTTTTCTATTTCTCTGTCTCCCTTTCTTTCTCTTTCCTTTCCTCTCTCTCTCCCTCTCTTTGTTTTTCTATTTCTATGTTTCCCTTTCTTTCTCTTTCTCTTTCCTTTCCTCTTTCTTTCTCTCTCTCTCTTTCTCTTTCTTTTTCTATTTCTCTGTCTCCCTTTCTTTCTCTTGCTCTTTCTTTTCCTCTTTCTCGCTCTCTCTCTCTCTTTCTTTGTTTAAATTTTTCTATCTTTTTTCCTCTTTCTCCTTCTCCTTCTCTTTTTCTGTCACTTTCTTTCTCTCTCTCTCTCTCTTTCTCTTTCTAACTCTCTCTTTTTTTTTCTTTTTCTCGTTCTCTTTCTCCATCTTTCTTCTGTCTCTTTTCTCTTTCTCTTCTTCTCTTTCTTTCTCTCTATCTCTTTCACCCTCTCTCCCGCCACGTTTTTGCCCTCGCGCTCTTTTTCTCTTCACTCTTGGCTTTCTTTGGTCCGCCCTTTCTCTTCACTATTCTCAATGAATATACTTTTAATAAGCAAGCCCCGAGCGAGCCTAATTCATAGTTTTTAATATCCTCGCGCCTTTTTTTAATATTTTAAAGTGCGGAGAATAGCGAGCAAGATTTACATCTCGCTATTAAATGTGAATTAATTACGAGGGAATAACGGTGTCCCTCCTTTTTTTAAAGTTACGTATTGCCGTGAATGGCTTTTGTAGAGGAACAAATAAGCGAAAAACTTGTACACGCTTAATTGCATTATGTTAAGCTGTTCCGCTTTTTTAAAAAAAGACTGCGCTTTAAACTTTTTTAAGCCTCAGAAAAATACATTCAGCCTGACAGTGTTTTCTAAGATGTCATTTTAATTGCTCAAGTGCTTTTTAAAAATTTAATAATAATCTAAATTTACAATTTAAACAATACATTTTTTCGTTTTTGTGTTTTTTAAAATTTAGATCATCGATTTTGATGCACAAATATTTTATCGTCGCGCTAGCTTGGGCCTAGCTGGTTTTTTTAAATTTTGAAATGCAACATATTGTCGAGATTGTTTCTAGTTTGATACGAGGGTTCAAGATTGGCGCAAAATGGACCGAAGAGTGGCACAAATTAGGGCAAAAGTATGAAAAAAGTTGGCGCAAGTTAGGACAAAAATGAGAGTAAACTAAGACCAATGTTGGTGCAAGTTGGGACCGAACATGGCGCAGATTTGACCGAGATTGGGCGCAAGGAGGATCAAACGTGGCGTAAATTGTGACCAAGCGTGGCGTGGATTTGACGTAAACTGGGCGCAAAATGGAACCAATCTTGGAGTAAAGTGTGACCAAACATAACGTGAATTTGACCGAAATTGGGCGCAAGGAGGACCAAACTTGGCGCAAATTGTGACCAAACGTGGCGTGGATTTGACCTAAACTGGGCGCAAAATGGAACCAATCTTGGAGTAAAGTGTGACCAAACATAATGTGAATTTGACCTAAATAGAGCCAAACTTGGCGCAAGTTGTGATCAAACATGGCGTAGATTTCAACGATGTTGTCGCAAAGTAGGACCAAAGGTGATACCTAATTGACCTAAATTTGGCACAAAGTAGGACCAAACTTGGCGCAAATTGTGACCAAACATGGCGTGCGTTTGACCTAAATTGGGCACAATGTAGAGCCGATCTTGGACCAAAGTAGTGCCAAACTTGGCGCAAGTTGTGGCCAAACATGGCGAAGATTTATCCGAAATTGGGCACAAAGTAGGACCAAAATTGGCGCAAGTTGTGTCCGAACATGGCCTAGGCTTCATCATCGTTGGCGCAAAGTTGGTTCAAACTTGGACCAAAATAGAACCATTCTTGGCGCAAGTTAGGAGCAAAGATGATACGAATTTGGTGCAAATTTGGCGCAAGTTAAGACCCAACATTGCGTCAGATAGACCGAAATTGGGCGCCAACTAGCACCAAATTTGGCGCACATAGGACCAAATGTGGCGCAAGCTAGAACAAAACTTGGCGCAAGTTTGTATCTTTGTTTCTCCGTTTCAAAACAATTTTGCCTCGAAATCACAATTAGAAAACGAAATTCTTTAAAAATTATAAATCGTTACACACTTTTGAATATTTAATCCTCATGTTTTCAAATACGTTAAATCGAACATTACAAAAGAATTGCTCAATCATTATAAAAATTACAATTTTATTCAAATCACCAAACAATTCAATTTTACCAACAAAAAATAACGAAAAATCACCGAATCTTTAAAATTGCCAAAGTATTCCTATTATTAATTTTTTCATTTTTTAATCGTTTCCATTGTCAATTTACTTCAATTGTAATTGTAATTTTCTCTTAATTGACACAGGGCACATTTGCGAGCATAAAAGGCCGCTTTTTAAAATCAACGCAGAATTGCAATAACCTGGGAAATTAATCAGTGTCAAACTGATAAAATCTTAATTATTCCATCTGGTTAAGTTTATTTAGTATTATTTACTTTAGTGGTCGACTCTGGGCGCCTGTACTATATGCACCAGTCACGCACTCGTGTTTGACAGTCCACAGTTTCGAGTGAATAATTTGTGTGTGTGCTTTTTTAAAACAACTCTCGAATTTTGTCAACAATCACTTTTTCATCCAGTCACAAAAATCCTCTCAATTTGTCCAGTCCCACGCGAAAGGTCATTGATTTTCTTCCACACTCTTGTTCCCATTGACAATTTCTCAGCAACTGTAATAAAGAATATTTCGTACAAAAAAGTAATTTTTTTACCACTGCAAAGGAAAATTTAAAAAACAAAAATTTACCACTGCATTAAAATTTTAATTTAAAAAAAAAAAGCGAAGAGTCTTCTTGCGATAAACAAAATTATATATAATCCGTTTCGCTAAAAATGTATACAAACGTAATATATATAATACATCTCTTTTATAAAATGTGTAAAAATATAAATAAACAAATGTAAATAAACAAATGTAAATAAACAAATGTAAATAAACAAATGTAAATAAACAAATGTAAATAAAAGCAAAATGTAATAATTTAGACAACCGTACATTTTTAATTAAAAATGATCATAGGAAACAATTTTTATGCGTGCAATAACCGCCTCTAGGCGCAAACTGAGATTCGTATCGTGAGCTCTGGTTCGTGTGGGTCCAGAGGCGGTTATTGCACGCGGAATTATTTCATTTTTCATTCCCTTATAATTAAGTATTTTTAACGACAATAATTTTGCTATTTTTTCAACGACATTAAGTTTACTATTATTTATTGAATACTTTATTATAATAATAATATTTAATATTTATATCATATATATATATATTTATCTATAATATTTTTCTTTTCTTTCTTGCAGGAAACCTCCTGTGATGGATGTGTTCTGCGCCTAATTTCCACGTTATGGTAAGAATAAAAATTAATTACTAAATTTTTGTTTTGAAATCCCATAGTGATTCATTTCAAATTGACGTTTTTAAATTTTAAATAATTTTGATGACAAAATCTATTTTTGTGTCATTTATACATTTTCTGGAAGTAAGAAATTTGTGGCACTTAAAAATGAAGAAAAGATTTTTGCTTTCAATTTTAAACATTCTATTCCGTGTTTTTGGAGTTTTTTCTCGTTACGTATTTTTGAGTTAAACTTGTTTTAAAATTGAAGAAAACAATTAAACGACAAAACTGCAAAAATATTTTCATTCTCTGAATAATTGTCGTTCAAATAAGACCAAGAACGTCAAAAAAGCTTCATTATTCCAGGAGTTATCGAATTTTCGGCAAGAATGGCCGATTACGTTATTTTTGCAATAACTTCTTCAAAAATGATCGGAAAAACTTGATTCTAGGCTCATTTTATTCTGAATTTAAATAGCTTTGAGCACACTCAGGGGCAAAAAGTTTCAATTGAAAACAAAAGAGGAAAAGCTTAATTAATGTAGTACGCTGAAAGTAGGTCGTGGCATATTGATCTGCCTGCAGTTTTATTTTTTAAAAATTCTGTTAGAATTAGTTTTCTACATCAGATTCTTTGAAATATTTTCTTCGCATACATATTGGTAGCGCGTATTGAGAAAGAAGGTGGCAACACTGCAACGGAGAGTTGAGCTTGTACAGCTTATATATTCGCGGAGCAACTAAGTTCGCGCTCGCGAGTGTTCACACAAAGCCGGCCATTGTAAACGCTCATAAAAGACGCCTGTTCTTCGCATGGGCTTTAAATAATTCAATTCAACCGAATGTCTCTTTTCCTTCTCGCGTTGAGCGTCTTCCTCCCTTTCATTCGTTTCTTTTTCTTCTCTCGCCGGCTGCCATCGCCTTTCTTCTTTTTCTTTAAAGCCTAGACTTTAGCTACCCCCCCCCACTCCGCCCCACTTACACCCTCGCGCCATTTATGAATTACTTTTGCAATTCTCAAGGTGGCGTAAGTAGTTGACAAGAATTTAAATTGTCACCGAGCGCTTCTTTCCTCAAAGAAAATATAATCTTCATTCTTAAAAGACGGAAAATATGGTAATTTTCATTTGGTTCTTTGGCACGGATTTAAAAGCAGGAGAGTAAAAAAGAAAGAAAAAAAACTCGTTTGAATAAAATCACAATGGATAGCGTGTTCTTGGAATAATTGTCTTTTTTCTGCAGTGGCAAACATTGTTGTTAATTGGTCGAATTGAATATCAACTTGTTTGTGAAAATTAATCTTCAAATTGGTGTTTAATTTTCAACTTCATTTTTTTCCTTTTTTAGTAATTTGAAACTATTCGGATATGTCCGATATTCAGGAAAAATTTTGGGGAAAAATAATGGAGAACTTACCGTGCAACCGTGAGGTCTTGAAGAAATTTTATCGTCTGATTTTGAAGATACGTTGTTGTGAACTTACCGTGTGATTTTTAAGTTTACTTGTTGTGAACTTACCGTAAACTTACCGTGTGGCTATAAAGTTTATTTTTGAAATTACCGTACGATTTGAAAGTTGAATTGTTGTAAACTTACCATATACTTACCGTGAAATTTTAAAGTTTATTTGTTTTGAACTTACCGTACGATTTGAAAGTTTACTTGTTGTGAACTTACCGTGCTGTATGAAAGTTTTCTTGTGAACTTACCTTGTAGTATGAAAGTTTACTTGTTGTGAACTTACTGTGCTGTATGAAAGTTTACTTGTTGTGAACTTATCGTAGGATTTGAAAGTTTACTTGTTGTAAACCTACCGTACTATTTTACAGTTCATTTGTTTTGAACTTACCGTACGATTTGAAAGTTTACTTGTGAACTTACCGTGCAGTATGAAAGTTTACTTGTTGCGAACTTACCATGCAGTATGAAAATTTACTTGCTGCGAACTTACCGTGCGATATGAAAATTTACTTGTTGTGAACTTATCGTAGGATTTGAAAGTTTACTATTTGTAAACCTACCGTACTATTTTACAGTTCATTTCTTTTGAACTTACCGTACGATTTGAAAGTATACTTGTTGTAAACTTACCGCGCTGTGTGAAAGTTTACTTGTTAATTTATCGTGCGGTTTGAAAGTTTACTTATTGTGAACTTACCGTGCAGTATGAAAGTTTACTTTTTGTAAACTTACAGTACGATTTGAAAGTTTACTTGTTGCGAACTTACCGTGTTATATTGAAGCTTACTTGTAAGCCTACCGTCTGCTTATCTTTTAAAAATTTCCTTTTATTAAAGCTTACTGTCCGACCTATCTTTAAACTTACCGTGCGCTCTTGTACAAAGCTTAACTTATGATTTTGAAGCTCTCTTTTTGTAAACTTTCTGTGTGATTTTGAAATTTACTGTGAACTTACCGTCCAATTTTAAAGTTTACTTATTGTGAACTTACCGCGTAATTTTAAAGTTTACTTATTGTGAACTTACCGCGTAATTTTAAAGTTTACTTATTGTGAGATAAACGCGTAACTTTGAAGTTTACTTGTAGGGAACTTACCGTACAATTTTAAAGTTTATTTTTGTGTGGACTTACCGTATAATTTCGAAATTTATTTGCAAACTTATCGTATAATTTCGAAAATTTGCGAACTTATCGTGCAATTTTAAAGTCTACGTTTTGTGACTTTAGACTTTAATGCTTGGGAACTTACCGTCCAACTTTAAAACTTACTTGTTGTGAACTTACCGTCTGACGTTAAAGTTTACTTGTTGGGAACTTAACGAACGATTTTAAAATTTACTTGTTATGAACTTACCGTCTGATTTCAAAGTTTGCTTGTAAGGAACTTACCGTCCGACATTTTTGTACACTTACCGCGTTATTGTATTTCAGGAAACTATTGCCGTTTACACTATTTTCTCAATAACTGCTCCAAATTTTATTGAAAAAACTTCAACCAAGGCTTATTTTATTCAGAATTGCAATACTTACGAACATATAATAATATAATGCAATAAAAAAACAAGTTTTGTTAAATAAATAAATTATAAATAAAAGTGTCAAAAAAATGTAAAAAAATTGTCTTGTTATTTTACAGATTTTAAAAATGTACTTTTATTAATAATAATAATTTTAAAATAAATATTACATCCTTGTTGCGTTAAAAATTAATGCGTATATAGCGTTACCGCATAAAAACGGCGTTAAATAAATCAATGAGACCATTGAGCCTCTTCTATTCTTGCTCCCGCATTTGTGAATCTTTTATTTTCGCTTTGGACCGCGCTGGCCATGAACAAGGTAGTTACTAATAACTAATAAGATTAAGCCTCGGACTTTGATCTTTAGTTGTCTCATCATTTTGAGGTTATTCCACGAAACAGAAACATTTTTTATGACTGTGTCATCAATGCTTTTGTAATACGCCCAAGACACTCATAATGACAATAAAAGTAAAACAGAATTAAAATTTAGTCCTTGAACACTAGCTATTTCATTTAAAATTTAAGCAGTATTTTGTAATGTAAACAGTAAATCTTTTAAATCTAAGCAATACATTTTTTAAATGTATACAATATTTTCTTAAATGTAAACAATAAATTTCTTAAAAGTATACAATATTTTCTTAAATCTAAACAGTAAATCTTTTTTGACTGTAAACAGTCAAAAAAACATTGTTTTCAAATTTTTATTTTTTCACATTCATAATTTTTCACAAATGAAAAACTATTTAAGAATTTTTACAAAACGGCAAAATTTTGGTAATTGTAGGTTATGTCTTATTCTCGACGCTTCCTTGAATCGCGTAGTTATTAATTTAAGGCGCGCAATTTTAAAGATTTTTTATTACAAAGACCAATGTTTTTCAAAGATTTTGAAATAATTATTTAAAAATGTGAATTTTAATTCATTTCAATTAAAATTTTAAAAAAGTGTGTAAAAATCATGACATTTTGAATAAAATTTTTATTCAAAATTATAGTTTTAAAAATACATAACCTAAAATACACCTACTTGAATATTCTAACCTAAAATTGCGTTCCTCGAATCAGAAAAGATTTAGCTAGTAAAAAATGCAATTCTTTTTCCGTGAAAATTGGCCATTCTTAGAAAGTTGACTCAGAGGTAAAAATTGGTTGGAATGCGACAAGGAAATAGAAACGAATGTAAATGACGTTTGTAGTGCCCTAGAGGGAGTATTTTCAGTTGATAGGTGATAATTGGTGATACGAGGTTCTCCCCGGCTTTGCAGTTCGTGCAGACGGTTCTCTTGATCGTAAAAATAATTGAAAATGCGAAAGGCTAGGCGACGAGAAAAACGCCGTGCCGGATATGTAGGCCGGAAAATGACAATCATACAGGAGAGATGAATGGGCAGGGGAAGAGAAACACTCTGTCTGACGTCGCTGGCGTCGTCGAATCGAGGGCCCTCTGGCGTTCACCCTTTCTACTTTTCTGACTCCAAAGTTCGCGCCCTCCAATCCATGTAGTAACTAAACTTTCCTATAATCGCTTCACATTTCCAATTTTCAGAATGAACCGAACATAACCTCTTGTGAAATTTTACAACAACTAACAATGAGCTTTGAATTGCATTTTGATTAAAATTTTGATTCAATTTGGTAAATAGAATTATTGTGTTTTTGTTTTTTATTCTGCGTCTCATCGCAATTGAAAAAAGAAATTTTTGGAATTGGTATTCTAGAAAGAGTGATAAAGACACTGACTACGAATGTAGAGAGGAAACTCTGAGTCCCGAAGAACTTCAAAGGCGCCGTGGCGTCTGCTGTCTGGCGGTAACGTTACGAAAAGACGCACGAAAGGTAATAATAAAAACATTGATTAGAATATGTAGAGAGGAAACTCATAGTGTCGGAAACCTCTCGGAGCGCCATCTGCAGTCCCGCGCGGCAATATTACCAAAAGTTCAAGAAAACTGTAAAGATGACGTCTGCTGTCTCGCGGTAGTATTGAAAAAAGACGCCCCAAAGAAAATAACAAAAACGCAGACTAGAAAACATAGAAAGGAAACTAGAGAGGAATCTCTGAGTCCCAGAAAACTGTAAAGATGACGTCTGCTGTCTCGCGGTAGTAAAAAGAGACGCCCCAAAAAGAATAACAAAAACTGACTAGAAAACATAGAAAGAAAACTAGAGAGGAATCTCTGAGTCCCAGAAAACTGTAAAGATGACGTCTGCTTGTGGTAGTAAAAAGGAGACGCTCCAAAAAGAATAACAAAAACATTGATTAGAAAACATAGACAGGAAACTAGAGAGAAAACTCTGAGTCACAGAAAACTGTAAGACGACGTCTGCTGTCTCGTGGAAATATTACAAAGAGACGCCCCAAAGAAAACAAAAGAACACGGACTAGAAAACATAGAGAGAAAACTCCCTAGTCTCGGAAGCTTCTAGGAGCGCCGTCTGCTGGCCTACGGTAATACTACAAAGAGATGCTCCAAAGAAAATAACAAAAATATTGACTAGAAAACATAGAGAGGAAACTATAACAGTCCTGGAAACATGTAAAAACGGTCATTTTTGCCGTCTCGCGGTAATTCCACTTTAAAAAAAGACGCAAAAAAAGAAAAACGCTCACTAGAAAACAGAGAGAGGAAACTCAGTCTCGAAAGCCTGCCCGTGTGACGTCTGCTGTCTCTAAATTACAAAAGGACTCTCAAAAGAGAAAAACACTGACTATAAACCAAGAGAAGAAACTCTCAGTCTCGGAAACCTGTACAGGCGTCCTCTGCCGTCCATCGGCAGCACTACAAAAAGGGCGCGAAATACAAAATATTTTGTAAAATCAAACCTGTACTAATTACCGAAACCTATAAATCGAATCGAAAATAAAATAAAGAATCAAATCCTCTTCAAAGTTTTTTTAAACTCCACTAAACTGGATTAAAAAAAATATGGAATTGAGAAAAGGAAAAATAGACAAACATGTATTTGAAAATTTCTAAAGCAGTCTTGTATGAATATGTAAAAAAAAGTTTTTTGTCGGAGATGAAAAGGTTGTAAGGTGGAGCGGGAGTGAAAGGAGCTTGATTTAAGTGGCAGTCAATAATTATCGTCGGAGCGTGCTGCTTGTTTGCGGTGATCGACCACCCCGAGTCTTAATGGAAGAACGAAGGCCATAAGTAACCCTCCAAACAAGGATTAGCTCCCCTTTCGTCCGGCTCATTGTAAATTAATTACCTGGAAATGAGAAATTTCCGATGTGCACTTGGCCTCCAATGGCGAAAGAATTCAATGGCAAGTAAAAACTGTCCTTTGATCTTCTCCATCTTCATTCTTGTCCGCTGGACAAACGCTCTTGCTTTGCCACCAAAAATTCGTGAACGCGCAGTACAGGCCTCAATTTACAGATCAAACAATTTCGTAAAAAGCGACTCCTTTACTAATTAATGACCATTACATTCCTTTCTGTCTTGGTACAATAACAACGCTTCTCCAAATATTTTTAGTTTTAATTAATTACCGGTTTCTTGGTGAACGAAAAAATTATAATTCAATATTGAGGTGATAATTTTATTCTAATTATTATTATTTATAAAAATATTTTCATAAAAATTGTTGGGTGTTGTAAAAAAAATAATAATTATTAGAGTGATTTTTTTCAACTTCGTTTTTTAGTCCCAACGCAGCGGCACTTTATGCTATTACGTTGTTCTTGATCTCAATTTACTCAGAATAAAACACTCTACAAAAATGTCTCTTGCGATGAAAGTGTAACTCGCACTGGTGAGTTGGGACAGCTCACCGAAGATTATTTTCGACCAAATTCTCGTTTTTTTGCTGTTATCTCGAAAATAATTAATTTTATAAAAAAAATGTAATTAGAAAATTTGTTGCAAATTTAATTTCCTACAAAAAAGGTTCAATAGACTAAATCGCTTAGATTAATATTTTTCGAGATATTGAATTTTAAGTTAATAGTTTTGTTAAGAGTCATCTTTAGTGACCCGTAGCAACTCACCATTGCAAGGTACACTTTTGTCCCAAGAGACACTTTTGTAGAGCGTTTTACTCTGAGTAAAATGAGACCAAAAAGAATATTATCGCATAAAATGCGGCTAAGTTATAGAATTTTGAAAAATATTTCGAGTTACAGAAATATATTTTTGCTTTTTTCTATCTCATAAGGAGTCGTCCATAAACTACCTTACACTGTAGACTACAGTGTGCGTCCAATTAGGTAATTTATAAAACTTTGACATGCGCAGTAGGTATTCGCGCATTCTAGACATGCGCAGAAGAAATTCATAAAAGTTAGACATGCGCAGTCTGCATTTAAGACATTCACAGTAAAGGATGATGAATCTAAAACACGCGCAGTAGTAAATGACGCACCTAAGACATGCGCAGTAATAAATGACGCACCTGAGCCATGCGCACTAGTGAATGGCGCATCTAAAACATGCGCAGTAGTAAATGACGCACCTAAGCCATGCGCACTAGTGAATGGCGCATCTAAAACATGCGCATTATTGTCCCAACAATTTTAATTCCAATTTAATCTCATCCAAGCTTCTTTACTTCTACTCACTGTTGAATTTTCGTTCTTATTCAAGTGTAACAATCACCAAATTCTTTTTTTCCAGGTGTTTTGAAGTACCGACTTGTCACTTGTATACAAAATTATTAAAATTAGCCACAGTTGACAAAAAAATGATTAAAAAACAATTTATTCAACTGAAATGGAAATTGACTGTTTTAGTAAACACAAAGTGAAGTGGTTACATCAGCAGTTTACTACTTGACGCGGCGTCACACATGGGCAAACACCACATCAGGTATTCGCTTACCGTATTAAGCCTGTTATTAGCTTTTTTTCGATAATGTTCGCCCTGTCAGCGGCAGGAAATAAGAAGCAGAAAGAGTCACTTTGTTAGTCGACGGTGGGTCGCGCTTGTCCTGAAGGGCTGCCGACTGGCAAAGGAGTCATGGGAGGAGTGAAGAGAAGGAAACAAGGAGTGAGAGAATCAGATCGAAGAGAAATTGAATGATTGGGGTGCGCCTCGAGGGCGCTTGATTGTTCATTCAAACAACAATCGTAATTGCGTTACACGGCGCGAGGGAGGTGATGTTGGGGGGTGCGGAGTCGAGTCAGAGACAAGGACTGGCACGATTGCTTCAAGTTGCAGCACCGACTGCCAACCACCTTCATTTATAATATCGGCCTTGATAAAAAAAAAATCTTTTCTGGTCAGAGAGAGAGAGCTGCTCGAGTGCTTCTTGCCGCTCGACAAATTGCATGGGCACACTAACGTTATTAGCGCTTCTCGTTAGCCCAGCACGTTTCGGTCAAACAAGTGCTCATTTCTCCATATCCATTTATTTTTTCCATTGTTTCTCGCCTTTCCCGCTCATTGACTTTCTTAATTGATCGCACCCACAAGTGGATTATCAATTACTACATGCTTCTTTAATACTTCACCAAACTGTTTTTTCAACGCTACATGTATTCCCACACATCTTTTTTTATTCTTATTTGATAAGAGTTTTAATAAGAAAAATTTTTTTAAAGAAAAAAAATTTAAATTAAAAAAAGTTCAAAGAAATATTTATTTGCTTTCTGTGTTTTTATTTTATTCACTTTAATTTTTTAATCGAAATTTTATTTTAATTAGAGATTTTCTTAAATTAGAGTAAAGGAGAAACTTAGAAGGGTGATAATAAAATGTATAAGGCTGTAAGAAAAGCAGTTGCAAAAAAAGTGGTTCCTGCATAGTCTCAGATCTGTGTAAAAGAGCTGCGTGCTTCGTGGGTTGGTCCAGAAGAGGCGACGCTCGGTCGCTCTGTTAAAAAATTGCAGCAGAAACGTTCGCAGAAGTTTTCTGTGATACTTAGACATGCGCAGTAGTGTCTCAGAGAAGTTTATCATGCGCAGTGATGTTTTAAGTAACTTAGACATGCGCGGTAGTGTCCTAAGAGAAATAAACTTGCGCAGTTGTGTTCTGTGTTAGTTAGACCTTCGCAGTAGTTCAAACTAAAAATGTTTCAAACCATTTACACATGCGGAGTAGTTTTTCAAGCAAGTTAAACATGCGCAGTAGTGTTGCAAGTCATTTACACATGCGCAGTAGTATTTAAAGCCTTTTTCATATGCGCACTAGTGTTGCAAGTCATTTACACATGCGCAGTAGTATTTTAAGCCTTTTCATGTGCGCAATAGTGTTTTAAACGCAGTACATGCTACAAGCGCAGTAGTGTTCAAAACCTACGCACATACGTAGTAGTATATCAAGCTGGTTAGACATGCGCAGTAGTACCTTATGCTAGTAAGATGTGCATAGTAGTGTTGCGAATCGTACACACATGCGCAGTGGTGTTTTAAGATATATACACATGCGCAGTGGTGTTTTAAGATACATACACATGTGCAATAGTGTTCTAAGCCTCTTACATATGCGCAACAGTGTTCCATGCTACTTAAAAATGCGCAGTACTGCTCTAGAGTACTCACACATGCTCAGTATTGCTCCAGGCCACTCACACATGCGCAATAGTGTTCTAATCCACTCGCACGTGCGGAATAGTGTTCCATGCTACTTACAAATGCGCAGTAGTACTCCAGGGCAATCACACATGCGCAATAGTGTTCTAAATCACTCACATGTGCGCAATAGTGTCCCAAACCACTCGCATGTGCGCAATAGTGTTCGAAATCACTCACACGAGCGCAATAGTGTTCCAAACCACTCGCACGTGCGCAATAGTGTTCCAGACCACTTACCCTTGCGCAGTAGTGTTCCAAGCTACTGACACATGCGCAGTAGTGTCCCAAGCTATTTACACATGCGCAGTAGTATTTTAAGCCACTTTCACATGCGCAATAGTATCCCAAGCCATTTACACATCGGCAATAGTGCTCTAACCACAATAAGAGTCAAAATTACACTACCTGAACCCCAAGAAACGCTAATAATAAAAGAATACCGTCCCACTCAGCATAGTATTGTTAGAATCTGCTTTAACAGTACAAAAAAATACGATGAGCGTGAAGAAAGTATTTCTCCGTATTTTCTCAACATTCTCATCTCATCATCAATCACACTTATATAACATCTAATGTGTGAAGCACTACCGTAAAAATTTCTCAAAAAAATTCTACCGATTTAACAAGACAGTCTCTCTGAGGCTGATTTCTGATTAGTTTCGAGGCCATAGAGTTCGCGCGAGTCTCCTAATTGCATTAGAAAACGCGCTGCCGCTTTATTGTTGGAGGATTCATCCTTTTCTTGGCGGCAGGTAGACATAGGTAATTCAGCGTGGCCATAGCGAAATTTTCACCTGGTCAAACAAAAAAAAGCCGTTCGAGTCATTGTGTTTGCATTGTTATGCTAATTATTAAAGAAGGCAATGCCAATGCGACAACCTCGATTTAGGAAGCGACTTTGGAAGCGAGAGGGAAGATACACATCTATGGCTGAGCAAATATTAACTAAGCAAATCATTATAATAGTTCCCTCCGAGCCCACTCCTTTTGCCTCTTACTGTCATTCCACCTTATCGACGTTCTCTGCACATGTAAGTATTTATAATCATGTAGATGTGAAAGAACCGTGACTTATTTGCGTCTCTAGGACACTTATTCAGTTGTTAAACTTTATTATTTAATTCCACAATAGGCGGACAGTTTTTTCTCTCCTTCGAGTCTGTTTTCCTTCATGCATATTGATGTTTGCTTAACTTTTTATTTCTCTTCATTAAACTTTAACCAAGACGTGTTATTTGTCACAATTATTATTCACAATGAAATTAAATTCTTTCCTACCATTTTCTACAAAACCTCAAAACACATTTTTACAATGAAAACCAATTATTATAATTATTAATTATTATAATTAACAGCAAAAAGAGATGAAAATTCATACTATATTTATATGCTATAATATAAATATATTATATGCTTTATATTTCTTATTTCTAGGGGGGCTGCTGCCCCTCCCTGCCCCCACGTAGGAACTCAGATGAATAAAAAAATGAATAATAACAACTTAAACGAAAACTAATTCCATAAAAAAAAGAAATTGATTTATTATTAATAATAACTGTTTATTAAAATTTGAAATTAGGCGTAACTTTTTGCCCCGGGGGAAAAGTTGAATGCATCGATCTTAGAGTCCGGTGAGCGTAGGCAGCCCTTTGAAGGACTATTATTACGCCGGGATCAATTCATTCATTTTTCGCCTCGACTCCTACGTGTCTTCCTAGTAATTTTCTTTTCCTCCTGACAAGAAGCGATTCATTGACGTCAATTGGCAGGAAGTCGAATGCAAGGGTTTTCCCGTTTATTTCAGCTCTCTTTTGCTCGTGTGACGTCACGAGTGAAATAATAGGAGTCGAACGACAAGAGAGTGGATCGAGCAAGTTGCAGACTCTCCCGCAGGGAACTAATAACCGGGATTCGACCTCATGTATTTGGCACTCACTTTCACACATTTATATGAGTACATATTCACGTAAACGTACACACATACACGTAAAAGTGCACTCATACACACGTACACACGTATTAACTACCGTCTCGGTAAAGTCAGTTACTGTGTCTCGAATTGCGCGTCTTCATGGATTATTTTTCTTCAGAATGTCTCCATTTCTCAAAGCAATTTAGCTTTAGGGGATAATTATGCAACTCTTGGTACTCGCTTTCTTTCTAGGAAATGGTCCACATTTTGTTGTGTTGATTGATTTTTTTGTTTTTGATTTTGTTTTTTGGCAATTCGCTACTAATTGTATAGGAAAAAAAGTGGAGAACTTACCGCACTAGCAGTAAATTTACCAGGTAACCTTGCGGAAAGATTAGCGTGCGACCTTGCTGTGAACATACCGTGCGGCCTTGTAGAATGCTTACCGTGTGATTTAATATATAACTTGTGCTGAACTTACCGTGCGAGCTATTAAAATTACCGCCAGACCTTGTAAACTTTCCGTGTGAAATTGTAAACTTACCGTCCGACATTGTAGAAAGCTTACCGTGTGATATTTGAAGTATACTTGTTCTACACTTACCGTCCGGGCTTGTAGATTGCTGACGGTGTGTTTTAAACATAACTGGTTACAAACTTACCGTGTGCTTTTGAAGTTTAATTGTTGTGCACTTACCGTGTAAGTTTGCTGTGAACTTACCGTTCCTTTTTGCAGATTGCTGACAATGTGTTTTAAAAGATAACTTGTTACGAACTTACCGTGTTATTTTGTAATTTAACTGTTGTACACTTACCGTGCGAGTTTGTTTTAATCCAACCGTGCGAGTTTGTAAACTTACCGTGTGAATTTGTAAACTTAGCGTGTGACTCTGTAAACTTACCAGGTGACTCTGTAAACTTATCGTGAAGCCTTGTGAAAAGCTTTCAGTGTGATTTTAAAGTTCACATGTTGTGCACTTACCGTGTAAACTTGTTGTAAACTTACCGTCCGGTCTTTTAAAAAGCTTGCCGAGTAATTTTGAAGGTTATTAATTGACCTTGTTGTAAACTTACCGTCCGGTCTTTAAGAAACTTAACCGAGTAGTTTTGAAGTTTATTAAGTGACCTTGTTTTAAAACTACCGTGTGAACTACCGTGCGAATTACCGTGTCTTGTAAACTGATCGTGCGACCTTGTAGAAAGCTTACTGTGTGATTTAGGAGGTTACTTGTTGTGTACTTGGCTTTTGACATTATTAACTTAACGTGTGGAATTGCAGAAAGATTGCCCTGTTATTTTAAAGTTAACTTGTGAACTTTTTGTGTCATTTTGATGTCTACTTATGCACTTACCGTGTGATTATGAGGTTTATTTAATGTTTAAATAAACACGGTATATTTATCGTGTGACCTTGTTGCAAACTTACCGTGCTATCTTATAAGAAGCTTAATGTATGATTTCTAATGTTAGCTTTTTGTGAACTTACCGTGTAATTTCAAAGCTAACTCGTTGGGAACTTACCGTGCTATTTCGAAGTTTACATTCTGGTAACCTACCGTATAATTTCAAAGTTTACTTGCTAGGAACTTACCGTGCAATTTCAAAGTTCTCTTGATATGAACTTACCATGCGATTTCAAAATTTACTTGGGAACTTACCGTGTGATTTCAAAGTTAATTTATTGTGAACTTACCATTTGATTTTGAAATTAGCTTATTGCAAACTTAACGTGTAATTTCGAAGTTTACTTGTTTGAAACTTACCGTGTGATTTCGAAATTTACTTGTTTGTAACTTATCGTCTGATTTCGAAATTTACTTGTTTGTAACTTATCGTCTGATTTCGAAATTTACTTGTTTGTAACTTACCGTGTGGTTTCAAAATTTACTTGTTTGTAACTTACCGTCTGATTACAGCCGAATTACCGTCAAAAATTTGCTTTCTTACAAATTTCTATTGACTGCTATAAATTTCGTTATAATTATAACAGAAATATTAAATGATTCATTGTTAATTTGTATTTAGATAATTACAGAAGAAAAGAATAACAGTTTTTCTTATAGAAAAAAAGTAAAGTTGTAAAGTGTGATGTAAACTCAGTTATGCATAATAATATAGTCGTATCAACTCAGTTGTATATATCATGTCATCGAATATTATTATTAATTTAATTATCTATACTACAAAATAAATAAATACAATAATGAAATAATAGATACTACAAAATAAATAAATACAATAATGAAATAATAGATACTACAAAATAAATAAAAATAACAATAATGAAATAATCGATAATACAAAATAAATAAAAAAAACAATAATAAAATAATCGATACTACAAAATAAATAAAAACAATAATAAAATAATCGATACTACAAAATAAATAAAAACAATAATAAAATAATTGCCACTATTATGCTACAGTAATTATTTACACTACATTTTTCACAAGGTAGAAAAAAATTGTTATAGCAATAAAACAATTATATCGATACATCGATTGAAAAATATCGGTGCATTAATAGTGCTGTGATTTAAAGGGTCAAGAGACGGAATTAAAAATTCAAACTTTAAAAAGGGACAAAGTGAATGTTTGAGAGAAATGGCTTTGAAAACATTGAAGGAGAGTGAGAGAGAGAGAGAGAGAGAGAGAGAGAGAGAGAGAGAGAGAGAGAGAGAGAGAGAGAGAAACTAACGAGAGGGGAAGTGGGGCTGAACATTGGTGTGGAATAGTGGACTGCAGTAGGGTGGGGTGGAGAAGAATGGTTAGGAATGGGGTGGGGGGAGTAAGATGAAGCGAATCGAGAGAGCGGGTGAACGGGTGAATGGCCTACCGCGTCCTTGCGAACCACCTGACCGCACTGGCCGTGCCGCCACCATGCGGACTCTCCAGCATCATTCGGACCACTTTGAACTGACTTCCAGCCCAAGAGTTTAAACAAATGCGTCTCCAATCTCACCGTTTTACATCTCTCTCTCTCTCTCTCTCTCTCTCTATTTATTATCCACTTCTCTCAATTTTTCTTTCTCTTATCTCTCTCTTTCTATTTATTATTTATTTCTCTCACCGTTTCTGTTTATTATTTCTCTCTCTCTCTCTCTCTCTCTCTCTATTTATTATTCACTTTTCTCAATTTTTTTTATCTCTTTTTCTCTATTTATTATTTATTTCTCTCATCGTTTCGGTTTATTATTTCTCTCTCTCGTTTATTTATTATCTATTTCACTCACTGTTTCTATTTATTATCTCTCTCTCTCTCTCTCTCTCTCTTTTATCTTTTTTATTTAATATCTGTCTCTCTCTCTCTCTCACTTAACATTAATTCTATTTTTTTCTTTCCACCACAGCAGCAGCAATCTCTATTTTTTTAAAGAAAAGTATTATGAATTTAAATTTTTTTAAAAAAAAAAACTGAAAACTGGTCCCTTCTGTTTTGAGTATGTTATGAAATATTTTTTATATTTGCACAGGGTGTAAGTTATTTTCAAAACATAATTTTTTAATTTATTTAAATTAATAGTAAATATGCAAAAAGTAATATTTAAATAAAAAGTAAATATAAATTAACTATTTTGGAGTTTCTTTAACTTTAAGGTCAAAATAATTTGAGAATTATTTTTTTTAAACAAATGTGCAATAAAAAATAACAATAAATATGCAATTATAAAAGAAATATTTAAATAAAAAGTAAATGTGCAATTGAAATATAAATGTTGAAATATAAATGTTAAAATATAAATGTTGAAATATAAATGTTGAAATAAAAAGTAAACATGCTTTTAAGGTATGAATATTAGACAAAATATAAATATGTAATGTAGAAAATTGAAAAAATTCGATCAGCGGAAGGAGTATAAAAAAACATAAACAAACATTTTTTGTCATGTTAAATTATGTTTTTAATGTAAAGTAAGCAACAAAAATATGAATATTTAAGCCAATGTGAGTACCGGAATAAAATAAATATTTACAAAAAAACGTAAATATTTCTAGAAATGTGACGATTAAAAATAAAATGTAAATCATTAAAAAAAATTGAAAATCGTCACGATTATAATCAGTTAAGCAAAAGGCAAATATTTAAATTAAGTTTGACTCTCATAAAACGTAAATATTTTAAATTCAATTATATTGTCTTTCAAAAAGTAATAAATAATATTACAATTTTGTTTATTCTTTCTCCAAGTAAAATAAGTCATTGCCTCAAATTTCTTGATTTTATTTAAAAAAATCATTTTTACAATTGACTTTCAAATAAAAGCTGAAAAGCTATTTGAAAGTTAATTTCCATACTAGAATCAAGATAATTTATCAGTATTATTACACAATTGTTTTCCAACATTTTAGAAAATGTTGCCACAAAAACAAAGAAATTAGAAAAAATGAAAGTCAATTTAAATTTCATGCCGAAAAGAGAAATTAAGGAAAAAAGTATTTTGATGAAATTTTTTTAATATCTTAGTGCGTAATAAATAAATAAAATAAGTAATATAAATCTTTATTCAACCTAATATTTATACAAAAAGTATAATGTAATTTGTAAATATCGTATTTTTTATGAAACATTTTGCTCTCTAATTTTGTTATTCACATTTTTTGCTCCATTTTCAATAAAGTTCAGAATTTCCAAAGTTGTAGGAAAAAACGGATAAAAACGTTATAAAACAACGTTGAAAATGATGCAAATTTTATGAAAAAAAAATTACCTTTCAAATGAGACCGTGAACTTTAAAAAGCCTTCATTATTCCAAGAGTTATTGAACTTTAAGTAAATATTTCCATTTTCACTATTTTTTCAATAACCGCTTCAATAATTATCGTAAGCAGTTAATTCTAAACTTGCATTTTGTTCAGAATTCAAATAGTTTGATAACAATTGCCCGTATTGAAATTCACTATCATAAAAAGTAAAAGTCCAAATACTTCTATAAATATTAGGACAAATACTTTTATAATTATTTGGACTTTAACAAAAAAGAAAAATTTTACTAAATAACCACGTTTTTATAAATAACACAAGTCCACAATTATCTTCATTTCATTGAAATTTTTCTTCCTCGTAAAGAATTTTTTCTTTTGCAAAAAGCAGCCTTTAACAGTTTCTATTCTTAACTATCAGAAAAAAATAATAGTTTTAAAAGTTATGATAAGAAATGCAATTTTAAATGGGGCGCCCTTTAAATGACAAAAAAATCAGAAATTGGCATGTACTATATCAATTTTTTGTAAAAAGTGGACTTCATATAGATCAATTGATTCGTTTTTTAAATCAGAAACTTTTTTCCAGAGGAACTGTCATTAAAAAATCGGTAGATTAATAGTTATATGCAAAAAAATGGAATTTTAAATGTAAAAAATAAAGAAACTGCAAACTTTTTTCATGAAATATTGGTAAAATATGGACTTTATATGGGTAAATCGATTCGTTTTTTTTAATAGAATATTTTTTCAAGAGGAAGTTGGAATAAAAAATCAAAATTTTAAAAGTTATATCATCGAATGGTATTCGAAATATAAAAAATAATACAAAATTGACATTTACTTTGTCAATCGTTATTAAAATATGGACTTCATGCAGATCAATCGATTTACCTTTTTGAGAAGAACATTTTTTCAAAAGAAACTATCATTAAAAAATCAAAATTTCAAAAGTTATACCAACGAATTGTATTTAAAATGCCAAAAATAATAGAATATTGGCATTTTCGCTATAAATTCTTCACTAAAAATGGACTTCATATAGATCAATCAGTTCGTTTTTTAAGGTAGAAAGTTTTTTCAAAAGATACTGTCATTAAAAAATCAAAATTTCAAAAGTTATATCATAGTATAAGATTTTAAATGTCAAAAATAATGCAAAATTATCAGTTATTCTATCATTTCTTGGTAAAATATGGACTTTATACAGGTCAATCGATTCGTTTTTTAATGTAGAAAATTTTTTAAAAAGAACTATCATTAAAAAATAAAAATTTCGAAAGTTATATCAACGAATGGTACATGAAATGCCAAAAATAATAGAAAATTGGCATTTTCTCTATAAATTCTTCTTAAAAAATGGACTTCATACAGGTCAATCGATTCGTTTTTTAGTGTAGCAAATTTTTTTAAAAGAAACTTCGATTAAAAAATAAAAATTTCAAAAGTTATACCAACGAATGGTATTCGAAATGCCAAAAATAATAGAAAACTGGCATT
>WNHD01001529.1:0-25690 GCA_011057455.1 Ganaspis sp. Gsp50 | reverse complement strand
CCTCTCGTGTGTTTGCAGCCCTCGCCTTCGGCTCGGGCTACAAACTCACACTCGAGGAAATCACTCATTTTCCTCCCTAGTTGCACAATATACTATTGTATTTTTAAATCAACAGCAAGAGATTAACTGACGTTTTTAAAATTTTTGAATATTACTCTGTTATTCTTTTTTTTCTTCATTTCAAAATCCACTTTTTAAAATTGAAAATCCCCTTTTGCACTTAAAATTAAGCGAAAAAACGACTGTGATCCCTGATATATTTATCAACCTTATTCAATTAATTTTTCTTTTAGAACCCTTACGGCTGCGGTGATTGTCCATTTTCAGCTCCGGACTCGGCAACTTTAGCTCTTCATCGAATACACCATCGTCCGAATTTGGAAGCAATTTTCAAATGTCCATTTTGTCCTTATTACGTCACTACAAAAGCGTAAGTTTCTGATGTTTTTTTCTAATTAAAATTTAATTTGTATTCAATTATTAATTCATTTAGACCAAAAACAATGATTTTGTAATAAATAGATAGATTAGTTTAGAGAAACAATGATTACATAGATTTTTGTAATTTAAATAATACGGTTAGCATGAAAGCAATTTATAATTAGACTATATTCATTTTAATTTGCAATAATTCATATTTTAACAAATGTATGTTTTCAATTGGTTCCAGAGAACTTTTGGAACATGCAAGACTCCATGGTGAAGATTTGGCGAATGTTCATCAAAATAATGTGGAAAATGATTCTTATTTGACTACTGCAAGAAAGCAGCTACACCAAAGTTTAGAAAACGGTAACTTATTCATAGACTTTAACTTTTTTTTTAATTTCTTAACTTTACTGTTTTTATTTTTAAAATTAAATTGAGTATTTTTGAACTTTTTGTTTTAGCAATCAAAACCTCTAAAGAGGATTCTGCGCAAGATAGAAATATAATGTCGCCAACAACATCGACAGCCTCAGGTGGAAGTATGTACAAAAATTCAGAAGTGCCTTCTCTTCTTCTTGACACTCGTGAACTACCGGACGCTCCCTTGGTTTGGGTTTCACGTCCTGATGGTATCATTGCAAAAATGTTGAAATGTCGGCATTGTCCTTATGTTTCTCAACGTCGAGCTGAAGTTTTAGATCACGAAACAATGCACACGAATTCTTCTCTTCAAGGACCCTTTATCGAGTGTCCACATTGTAGTTTTTCTTGCGCTCGTAATGAGATTATGGAAAGTCATTCTGATATGCATAAAGGTTCCCTAGGAACTGTTCACTGCCTCGTTGATGATTCCCGCCCTGACTCTCAGCAACTTGGCGACTTGGCAACACTTCTTGGACTATTGAAACCCCCGTCATTGGGTGCTGAACCTGATTTACAAGATACTCGACTTGTTCATTGTTGTAGCAAATGTCCTGCTCGGTTTCTCTGTGAAAAAGAGCTTCGAATTCACTTTAGATATCATTCCACGGACTTGACTTATAATTGTCAATGGTGCTCGTACGCAGCAAGACAACCAGCTCATTTACTTTCTCATCAAAAGGCTCATGCACCGGAATATCAAGAACGAACTCGGTATTTATTATCGATTTACGGTCATTCACAAAGACATCCACCTCCTACGACTGCATGTATAGAAGCTGGAGGTCAAGAATCTGCTGATGGCAATTCCCAACGTGTTGCATGGATTGTCGTCGAAGTTCCATCCCCTTCTGAACAGAATTTTGGAAATAATATAATGAACAATGGGCCTCGACCAGGAAATCAGGTAATGATTTTTAAAAATTAAATCACTTAAAAAAGAATACATTTTGACTAGATTTTTCAATACATTTTTCTGTAATTATAATTTGTTTTCTTTCTCAGGTATTTACGTGTGCGAAATGTCCAGCACGATACTTTAAGCTTGACGCCCTGGAGTATCATATGACTCTTCATGGCTCTAACAACAGATTTAAATGTACCGAATGTGACTATTCTTCAAAGACAGCTCAAAATCTTGTCAAGCACCAAGTAGTACATCGTCGTCATTCCGAGGCGACAAACGCACCTCCAGTTGCTCGAGTACCTCCTCCAGATCCTCAATTTGGAATTTCGATGCGTGGAAATCCAAACTTTGTTTATCCTGGATACCTTCGTAACGGAAGATTAAAAGAAAAGAGATACAAGTGTCACAAGTGTCCCTCTGCATTTGAGAAACGGGAACAGTACAGAGTACATCTCGGTCTTCATGGTGCCAAGCAGCGTTACTGCTGCGAAACATGCGACTACTCCGTTAAATATTACGCCAACTACGTTCAACATCTTAAAAAGCACGAAGCAAACGCTCTCGCTCAGGCCGCTCGTCGCCAAGGAGAAATTGAAACCATTCCAATTGAAAACGAAGCTGACGAGGGTATGTTTGGTGGTCGCTGTGGAAAGTCACTAAAGAAAGCTGGAATTTCTAGTCCCATTAATCAGATTATTCCTCTTCAAACTTCAAATCAAGATAAACAGACTGTGATGTTAATGCAAAGAAGAGGCGTACAATCTGCAGCTGAAGCTGTTCCTCAATTTCGCTGCCACTCTTGTCCCTTTTCTTCTAATGATAAAGAAGTTATGGATGCGCATAAGAAACGTCATGGTATTGAGAGGATGACACCTTCCTGTCCTCACTGTGATTATATTCCAAAGAAGGAGGAAAATATTGCTGAGCATATCAAGTTACATTTCACTAGAATGTTCAAACCTGAATCTTTTCTTGTCCTGGAGCTTTTGCAGCTTAAAATGAAGAAAATCGATGATAAAAAAGAGGACACGGAAAAGGAGATGGAGATCCTATTTCAGGAATGTACAGATGGAAAGTATCTTCCGGAATTGTCATCTTCTGCTTGCTTTAATTCTTTAAATCCGATCGGAACTCAAAAAAAAGTTATTGTCGATCCCTACACGGGGGAGGTAAAACCTTGACTCTGTGTGTAAAATTAAAAGAAATTTTGTAAATAGAAGTATTAGTTGTGGGATAAATAGAATTTTGGTTTTCAGGACGAATTAAGATTCATCTTAAAAACGTAAATTAACTAAATAAAAAATATTGGTTTTATTTTTAAATCATTTTGTTGACCATGTCAAATTTCATTTCTACATCACAAAATCCATAAAAAATCAAAGAATTTTTTGTTTCGTTTTCAAAATATAATTTTAAAGTATTAAAATGTGAGTTTTCTCGTGTCCTTGTTGATAATAAGAGTTGTTTTATTACACTGTTTGTACTTGATAAGAATTTAAAAGAATCTAGTTTTCTTTGAACAGTTTCATTTAAAAAAATGAATATTTAAGAAATTGTAAAATAATTGGAAGGTAGTTGAAAAAGAATCATTTTTTAAAATAATAATTATACGACTTTATTACTACGCTTCTTTCGATATAAGAAGAATGTAAGTTCCTCTCGTTTTTTAAATATAAAAAATACGAGGAAATATATTATAGCAGTAAAATCCGTCTTTTGTCATTAAGAGAGTTCGAAGGCGGAAAATTTTCAAATAAAATATTTACGACATACACATGAGCGTAAATATATTAATATGTATAAACAGATTACAAATGTTTTCTGTGACAACAATTTTTAGATATATAAAAATCTTCAACTTTGCACGGTAGACAGCATTTATGAGATTCAAATTTTTTATAAATTAACAAACAAAAAAATCAAAATATATGCCATTGCTGTACATAAATAAAAATTAAGAATACAATAATAGTGTTTTATTTCTATTCTTTTTAAAAATTCTATAAAAAAATAAGAATAATTACTAAAAGATTCACGAAAGCGTTTCACGCGTCGATATGTTTATGGCGAATTTGTTTTTTTTTAAATATATATGTGTGTGTGTATATACATACAATTTATGTTTGCCATTAACTTTTTGGAAGGCAATTAATTTTCACTGGAGATTCATTAAAATTCGGGGGATAAAGATTGAACTGTACAATCAATTTTTAACAGATCGATTCCTTCCACTTCTATATTATCTTCGGGAATGTTGTAGCGTATAATCTGATGCTATCTATTTGGTCTTTGATCTTCCACTAGAGCTGTCAACCTCTGTCGTGTCTTTTTATTGTTTTGACAAGTACAAGAAACAAGTCCTTTCAACTGTTTTGTTGAATACTCCTAATAAATAAATATTTATTAATGATTGAAAAGTTTAAAAATAAAAATCTCGTTAAAAACCTGTGATATTATTTTTACTGTTGTATTATTTATATATTATTATATAACAAATGGACAATAAAAATAATATCACAGGTTTTTAACGAGATTTTTTGGGACTTAACAAAATCAAATGAAAATTCTTACTTTGTGTTCTTTTACCCATTCTTCAAGTTTATCTTCCGTTAAATAGAAGGCTTTAATATACAACTCGACGTATTCTTTGTGAGGCATTGGTCTCAGTGAAGTAAAGCTTTCAAATTTTGATGTCAACTGTGTGAAGTCAAGCTGCATCAATCCTCTTCCGCCATTCGAACACTTTTTCGCATTTGAAAATCTGTATCAATGCAAATTGTACAATAAAAGGCAACTTATTTTTTTAAGATACAATTTAAAATTAAATAAAAGCGGTTTAAATTCATTTTTAAATAAATTTAATATGTTTTCGTAGAATAGGTTTAACTTTCTTAATTTATTATGAAATACAAAATTTAAACTTACCCTTCTACTAGAGCTCGTGTGACTAAATGAGCTACATTTTCCCATATTGCACTATGAACTTCTTTGGGTAAAGGCACTCTATTTCCAATATCATTAAGTCTTACACGTAATACTTCCATTTCCTAAAAGACAAAGAATTAATGAAAAAATAGATTTTTATAGAAAAATGTTGCTTTGCTATTTTTTTATTTATCTGAAAAGTTAAAATAGATTGAGCAGAAAATACACACCTTTAAAATTTTATCAACATAACTACTATGTTGAGACATAACGTCTCTCACCTCCCAATTGACTTTTGTCATGAGATTCAAAACTCCAGCAATATCAAGAGCTTGCGAAACTACGGCCATATAAACCGGCTTTCTTAAATCCGTCACTGAGGTTATCGTCTGTTCGTAAAATTGATGAAGATAATTTCTTTCCGGACTGTTGGATATCAAATGCTCAAAGTAGTGCCTAAAACTCTCGTACTGCTCTCCTAAAAAAATTAATGATTCTACAGCTACGGCTCGTTCAGTCAATCCATGGAGTCTTTCTGGTTGCGTGAGATTCACAATTGGAGACATTTGCGGTTGTTGAATCTTGTGGTTTCGATTCGACAGATTCTCCAAATCAGATTCATTTATTATGAGATTCTCCTTCATACGTGCTAAAGCAAGTTTCAATTTTTGACTGTACAAAGAATCGCTTGTGATAATAAGATCCGAGGTAAAAAACAGATGAACTGTATAGAAATAAAGATCAAAAAATTGAATCATGCTTTGTATAAGAGTTTCAGCAATTGATTTTAAGAGTCTTATCATTTGCAAATACTTTCCGCAGACTCTAAGAACACTCAAGGTTGTGTTAGTTACTATCGGTCCAACGTGTTTCGCTTTGTGTTTCTTTTTTACTACATTTCCGTTTTCTGACTCATTTGCATAGTCGTGTTTCAATTCATCCGGCATATCATCTTCTGAATCATCCGAAAAGTATCCTGATAATTCATCCTAAAAAATGGTACGAATACTTAGTAGAATAATTAAACTTTTTTAAATTAATTATTCAAAAATTGGGACTGATTGACATTTTTTTTATTCTTGGAATTGATGAATCGACTAAAATTATAATTTATAAATAAAAGTAGTAAACCAAGTTCTTAAATTTGAAAAAACATATTACCCCAGTGTTTGCTAAAATATCTTCATCCATTGTCTCATCTAAACCAACATCAAAAGGTGATGTGCCTCCATCCAAACATCTTTGTAGCCATCCATTAGAAATACAATTTTCATTTTCAGATAAGCTTGAACTCTCAGAAGCATTCCAATTTCTAAGACTGTTAAAAATAGGTTTCAAGCTTTTAAATTCCTGAAGTTGCATCGCAGCGAAAGTAGGTTTTACTGGACAAAGCTCCCACCCATCGTTCTCCAAAAATATTCTTAACTCGTCTAGTCTTAAGGCATGGTAATTTGAAAAATAAGACAAGCACTGCTTTCTAATGCACTCTTGCAAATTTTCTGATTTACTTGCACATAATTCTTCTCCAATTTTCATCAATCTTAAATATGAAGATTACATATTACTATACTTTTAATAATAATAAAAACAAAAAAATAAAAAATAAATAAATATTTATTTAAAAACGATATTTAAATTTGTTTAAGAATTATGAAACAAAAAAGAGAAATTATAAAATTTCTACAAATTAAACAATTAAAAAATTAGTTGACTCACCGATTAGTAATTCCTAAAACTTGAACAAACTGCTCAAACTTAAAGTTGGACAAGTCTGTGCCCATAAAAGTAGAAATTTTTATCTCGACATCATGCCAAATTCTAACAACGCCATTTTCCAATTTTTGTTTTATATACTGTCTACTAAAATTTGATTCTATATTTTTGTTATCTAATGATTCTTTCATGGCATGATTTTCCTGTGCATCATGCCATCTAACTATAAGAAAATAAGAACTGAGAATGGCCCACATAGACTTACAGAGTTCTGTCAAACAAGGAATAAAATTTTCTTGAGATATTGAGAGACATAGTTGTTTATACTGTTTCTTAATGTCACCACCAGCGAAGGAATGAATAGCCGTGAAAGCAGTGTTATGGATCGCTGCTGTGAGGTGCATGTGAAGTTGATCCATTGCTATTTGAGATTTTCCTAGCAAATTGTAAGCCTCTTGAACAGAAGAATATGTCGTCACATCAAATTGTGTACATAGTCTTGCAAGAGTGTTATCCAAGGTTTCTTCCACTTGTTCCAAAGTGTCCTGAAGCTTTCTATTTAAAGCGTCGACGCAGTGAAAATGTTTGAAAGTTTGAGCAGCACTTTGACATTCCAAAAGTAAGGAAATTGCCCTTGGATAATTTGCTTCATTTAACAACTCTTGAAGACGATCTTCAGTTCGTTGCTAAATTGAAATTCAATAAAATAATTACAGACATTTATAATTTAGCCTTTTCGCGATATTTAGACAAATTGATACTTACAAGAGTCTTGATAGTATTTAAACTACTAAGTAAATCTTCAATAATTTGTCTCTTTCGATAGTGGGCGAGAATGCCTAAGCTGGCAGTTGTAAATTGTTTCCTTGCTAAGTTCAAATCTGCTCTTCCAACTCTACAAATAGCAAGAGTGTCTTGAAGCTGCTCCTGAACTAATAAAATTCTTTCGAATTCTTCTTTACAGTCATTTTGTTTTTGGAGTATAAGTTGCAGCACCTTTTTTGAAACAACTTGGTGTTGTTGCTTCAAGTTTTTATAATAACGTTCTATGTCCTTAGAATTTAATACTTTCGGTAGCTTTTCAAGTTCGTACCTACAGGGATCAAAATCACTATCGACTTGATAATAAATTTGTTCGATAGATTCCAAGATCTCTTGATCTGGAATGGCTTCACTTTCAGTTGATTGTCCTGCTTCAGAGTAACGATCATCAAAATTTTGAGATTCATTTGCATTCAGAGGATTTAAAAGATCTGGATGAAGTCCCATGGATGGAATCTTGGTTTGGTTCTAAACAGAAATCGAATTTCAATTGTTTTCAATATAAGCAAATACTTGTCATTGTCATCAAAAAAATATAATTTCAAGTTCTTTATGCGGCGCAGATCATAATTCTTAAAAAAGTAATAAAAGTAATAAAAGTAACATAAATTTAGTATTTTATAAATGTTTAGAGAAGTAAAATTTTAAGATACTTTTTACAACCACTTTCTCATAAAGTACCAAGTTGATAAAGAAACGTTTAAAAGTAATTAAGAAAAAACATAATCTTCATTTAGTAATCTGCAACACGGCAATCATATGCTAAAATTATTTAATTGCAAAACACGTAACAATATAATCAAGTAACAATATAATTGAGACCAATTGTTGTCACGATATTTACGTGTCGTATCATATAAAACACCAATGAAGAAATATTGAATATTCACGTGCCTGCGAATAAAACATAAATTCCAAAGTTTTGACGCAACATGCAAAAATTGAAAGATAATAACATTGAAAAACTAACCTGTTTATTGAGGAGACCTAAAAATTTGAATTTCAGGTCCTCCATCATAATAGAGTTTTTAACAGATAAGGTAAGCTTTTTTTTATCCATCTGCTTCGTTATTGAACGATTCTAGTTATAAACTAATACCACTATTTATAATGAGGTTAAACTAAATTGTGAGAATCTGTCATCACAGAGCTGTCATGTTATTTTTCTTCCTCGTCCGCAGATAATTGAATCTTAGGTGATTACTTTATGATTTTTTCTTCTGTACTTTTTAAACTTTATAAACTGTTCAAACTTTCCACTTTTTTGCTTTCAAATACACATAAGTGAAGAAATCTTGCTTAAAAAAGAATCTGTTAAATTTTCTTGCAGATGTAGTATAAAAACAATTTTACACACATACACACTGACAGGTCGGCCAATTCTTCTGGATCTTCCAATGACATTTGAGAGATAAATACGTGAAGGCCAATCAGAAAAATGGTCCAAATGAACGGGGCAGAAGTCAACATAACCTGTCAAAATCAAATCGCAGTTAAATTTTGAAATGAACTGATTTTGAAGAATAACATATAAAAAAAGCTGTTTCAATTTATTTAATTAGGCTCTTTTAGTTTAACCTTCTTAAGTTTCGAAAATAAGTCAATAGATTTAAAATGATTTACTTTTTTAAGTGATATTAAAAATATTGTGGAGTTTATCCTGAGTTTTACTTCCTAAACACATGTTGTAATTTCTTATACAGATTGCAATGTGCTTAAATATTATTGAAAACGTTAGAAAACGTGTAAAAAATGCCAGGCTCGAAATCACGTAACAAATCACAAAGAAAAAAGAACTTGATCAAAAAAGGACCTAAAAATTTGGGAGGTTAGAATCAATTGTTTATTAAATTTAAATTTTAAGAATAATGCTAAAAAAATTTCCATTTTAGTCTCCAAAAATGTTTTATTCAACAATTTTTCATGTAACATTTATTTTTTAGATGTTACTATCAATGACTTTGCCAATGCTTCCAGCGGATCACATTCACGGTTAAAAAAAGCTGTTGCAAATGTTAATTCTGAAGGTCAGTAAGTCAGTAATATTAAACAAAATGAACGAATGTTAACGTATACCAAGATTTAATCAAGAATCATGGTATTGAAGTTGGTTAATTATTACAGTCCAGCAGAGATTAATTATAACAGAAGACCCAATACCAGAAAATGATGATTTACCTAAACTGAAAGATAGTACCACTTACAGTGAGAATAAAAGTGGAACTGAAAATCCTGCTCAAAATGAAATAGTAGAAGAAGGACAAGATTATCCACTGGATCTTTGGTTTCTTATATCTGAGCACATTACTCCCGAAACAGTTACAAAATTTGCTCTTATTTGTAAAAAGTCATATCATGTCACACATACTGCTAAATTTTGGTTTCATCTTTTAAGACGGTACGTTATTTAGAAATTTTACTTGAAATTAAAAGAAGTTAGTTGATGATTCGTAAAATAAGGAAGTTTGTAAATAATTTGATACATACTATTTTATTTTTAGATATCATACGTCTGCAACTGGTATACCACAGCATTTACAACCTGGTCAGATTAAACGACTGTTTGGACTTAGATCTCATGTCATTCGAGCTCTTCATTTCAGTTATTTTCAGTTCTTCAAAGGCAATAAAACACATATGGAACAAAAAGATCCACATTCTTTAGTGAAACGATTCTGTACTCTTATGTGGCATAAGGTAACATAATGATGGCTTTTATTTCAGTGTCATCCAGGTGAATATTTTTAAACCTTAAAATATTTTTAGAGGGGAGAAAATCGATGGTATTTTTTTTTTAAATTGAGAGAATCAAAAGCCAGAAAAAGATCTGTTTGTCTAGAACGATTTAATGAGGACAATAATAAAAATTACATATTCAATTCTCGCAAAGATGTTCTTTTTAATCCGGAAGAGGGATGTAAAGTTCTCCGAGTAAGTTTATGTCAACGGAATAAATTGTTTAATTGTATACCTATTTTTATTTATAAAGAGTCTTACAAAATGAATTTCGTTTTCAGGTCACTTGTTTACAGTACAGTATGCTACAACCAGTAACTGGCATGACTTTGCAAACAGTATCCATGCATTTGTCTCCAGGGTTTGAACATCATCGTCTTGTACTTGGATTTGGCTCTTTTTATGTTCCACAAACTCCAACACAAATTGTAACTTTAGTCGGAGTAGTACACGTTGACGTTTTTGATTGGTGGCAAATTCAGTATCCATACCAAGATTATCAAAAGGTTGAGTTACCTGTTACCAATCACATCAATAAAACTCCAATTTATGACTCTTGGGAACAAATTTACTCAGGTACCATCAGGGAGCGGGAATCATTAATTTATGCATAACTTATAGCTGACATTGCTCCAAAGAAAAAACGAAAGGAAAAGGCAAGACTGTTACAGTAGAAAGAAATAACCTATAATTAAATAAATTTTGAATATTTTTAAAAAAGCTTTTGAATCTAAGGATTCCAAATAGCTTCAGGAATGTCAAGAGTATGAAATTTAAAAATTTATTAAAACCCTACATTGTGATGCTTAAAAAATACTAAGTTTTCAATAAAGTGTACATTTCTTAAATGTTTTTTATTTTAATTATTACTTACTGCATTCTATTGAATAATGAAGTCAAAATATAAAATGTTATCAGGTTTCTTTACATCTTGTGAAATAAAATATCAAATAAAATACTTGATAAAATTAAAATACTGAAATGCTAAAACTAGAATCATATCTTCTACTTCTTATCCTTGTGTTCAAGAATCCAAAAGTGCTTCTTAACATCGCAAAGTGGTATTCTTTTATTACTTTCTTTTTTTATGAGCTGTAATATAAAAAATAATGTGTAAAGACAAAGAATTGAATCAATCTGCCGAGTGATATCTTAAACTATCAGATGAAAAATTACGCTTAGAATAAATATTCAGTTTTTTACATTTTCTTTAACTGAAATCTTAATTGACGTTAGTTTTACATTAAAGCATTTTTATCTAAAGAAAACAAATTTTAATGTAGTTTATTTTATAAAACTTACCCTTGAAATTAAGTCTTTAGCTCCTGGTGTAATTTGCGATGGCCAAGGGATTTTAACAGCTCTGATTTTTTCGTAAGTTTCTTGTTGAGTTTCACTCAAGAAAGGAGTTCTTCCCACAAGAAATTCATAGCAGAGAATTCCCAAACACCAATGATCTACAAAGACATCGTATCTTTGACATGTTACCATCTCAGGGGGAAGATAATCCAATGTACCACAAACCGTATGACGTCTAAAAAAACAAAAAATGTATTATTCTTGTCTATCCCGATTTACATGAATATAAATTCAATCTACTAACTTGGAAGAAGGAGCGTGGACAGACCATCCAAAATCAGCTAATTTTATATCACCGTTAAAAGTGAGCAGTAAGTTCTCAGGTTTTATATCTCTATGGATAACATTATTTCTATGACAATATTCAAGAGCATCTGCTACTTGGTAAATATACTTCGCAGACCTAAAAAGTGAAGTAAAACAAATAATTAAAAAATTAATATAATGAAAGAGTAAATATAAATTATAAGTTACTCTTTCTATATTCTAGTTATTCTTTCTTTTGCATTGATTACATTAATTGTAACAATATTCAAAAGTGCTTTAAAAATAATAATAAAATTAATTTATTTAAATAATAATGAATGAATATAAAGTTGCTTACAAATGTTGATTGAATCTTTCCCCTGGTTGACGTTTCAATTCTTTATACAATTCTCCTCCTGCTGCGAATTCTAAGACCAAGTAAATCTTTTTTTCATCATGAAAGTATGTCAACAGTTGTAGAATATTAGGGTGACTGAAAAAATATTTCATTAAAAGATTGCTTTATAGATGTCAATTTCATTGAAAAATAATTAAATTTCTCAATACCTTAAATGAGACTGAATTTCGATTTCACGAAGGGCTTGCTTTTCAACTTTGCCTTTCACAAGTTCAATTTTATAAAGAGTTTTTAAAGCAACCATATAATTTGTTGTTTTTTCTCTAGCTAAGAATACTCTTCCAAATTTACCTCGACCTAAAGGAGCTCCTACTTGAAAATCTTCAATTGACCAACGAAAACTGTAAAAAATAAATTTACATGAAGAATTATTAAAATGTAAAACATTTATTAAGAAATCTTCATTTTCGATATACATACTTTGTTCCTCGACCTTCTATATGCTCTTCCATTGCATCAATAGTCTTTTGAACATCTTTTTTGTAAATATCAGGAACATTTTCCGGGCATGGGAAATTTGTATCCGCCATTATTTCAAGTCACTGCTTATTTTCAGTAACTAAATCCTCTGTCAACTTAAAACAATATTACGTTCTCTAACACCACAACACATAATTTATTAAATTAACAGTTAATATTTCAATACTATAAATTTAATGGATTTTAAAGATTGTAAATATACAATTGTCAAAAATCATAATGACAAAATGAATGTTTGGAAAAAATAGAAAGTGAGTATTCATTTCGATTTTTAAATTAAATAGTATATATAAAATTATGACAAAGTTACTAACTATAAAAATGCTCTTTAATTAATTGTCTAAAACAAAGTATATTAAATTGTATTTTTAAAATGTAAAACTTTCAGAAGCCGGAATAAGCTTTGAATTATAGGTTAGAATTACAAGATCTGTTCGAAATGATAACAAAAATTGGCAAATGGTAAATATTTTTAATTGTTGGTAATTTCAAATACCTTTTGTTTGCTGGATCACAATGATTTTACAATAGCAATTTGTATTACTTTAAGAAACTGCATAAACAATCGTTGAATCCTTAACAGAAACTTTGAAACTGTTTTAAAGATGGACGAACCAATCAAATTCTTTCTTTCTAGTGTTTTTGCGCGCTGACAACTAGAGTCAAAATAACCTCAAAAATCGAAGACGTAAGTCAAATTAACATCGGGATTGGAGGAAGATTATATAGAGTGCCTAATTTTTGTGCAAATCAACAAAAAAATCGCAATTTAAAGTTAGAAATAAGTGAAAGGACAAAGAATTTATTACAAACAGATAATTTTCTAATAGTTTTATACAAATTCTATACATTTACGGTTGCCTACGTGGTCTTTTAGTGCTAGACTGCTAGGTTTAAGTTCATAAACTTTGACGCATATATTTGCGTCGGGATTTCGTTCTTTAATAGTATCGGGCATACAGCGAAAAGATAGTATTAATTTGCGAAATTTAATTTTTACTTAGTCATTGAGGGAAAAGAGATTAGAATTGTAAGAATGGGTAGATCGAGAAGTAAATCACCAAGTAGGCGGCGTCACAAGAGTGGTAAGCATTCACGTAAAAGATCGAAATCTCGTGAAAAACGTTCCAGCAGCAAATATTCAGAAAAACCTTCAAAATCGAGGTAATATAGTATTTTTTATAATGTTTACTTTGTTTCTATAATCATTCCGTTACATTTATTAACCTTATTCTGCTTTAATGAAAATGAATTCTATAATCAATATTTCTTGTTTTCATTGCAATGTTTATTATTTATTTTTTGTGATTTACGTGAATTATTATTATTGTTATTATTGTTATTATTAATTATTATTATTATTACTATTATTAATAGAATGGAATACTTCTATATCGTTGATAAGTAGACCTTTTGTTTAATCATAAAAGACAATTAATTACCTATAGGTATTATTTTGTTTAAAAACGTGTGCTAGTTATTTTTTTTATAAATCATACACCATTATTTTTTTCCAGTTTACGATCGAGGAAGGATAAGAAGTTTCCTGTAACTTTTTATCACGATAATTATATCTGTATTATATTTATTATAGACTGTTTCTATACAAAATTTTTACAATTTGTTCCTTTATGTTTACACTCTAATGATTTTATTTCAAGTCCACAATTTTACGTTTCTAAAAGATATATTAATATTTCTTTTTTTAAGTAAATTCAAGTGTTTCAGTGTTGATTAACTGTTTAATTTGTTATTAAATTGAATAAATGTTTATTTATTGTATGAACTTTATTTTATTCAACAGTACTTATTTATAAAAATTTTTCTTTAGAAAAAGGTCACATTCTCCATCTTCGAGTTCAACATCTGATATCTCTGATGATATTCACATTGTCAGCCATAAAAAACGTTCTTATAGGGACAGAGAAAGGGATCGTAAAATGGATGAAGTTGAAAGATTGGCGGAAATGGAGAGACAAAGGTATATATCAATATATATATTAAAAGGAGTATGCAGTATGGATACGATGTATGCTTATTTAATTTTTCACTTGAAAAAACAAATATAATAAATTTTCAAATACTTTATTATTTTCGTATACTTTATGAAATAAATATGAAACATAAATCAGTGAGTAAAATGTAAAATTAAAACTTTTTTATATTTTCCCAAATAAATTCTCTATACATGAATTGATGGATTGATAGCATCCGTACTATGTATAAATTCTATGAAAATGTACAACAATAAAGGTTAATAATTAGGTTTATGTATAATATCATAAATCAGACAAAGTCTACAGGTTGTTTATTATTTTTGTGTTGTCAGGAAAAAGAAGGAATTAACGAACAAAATCCTTGTGACGAGTGCTGTTGGGTAAGACTTTTCATATATTTTTTGATAATAAATGGTCTTCTGTAGTGAGCTACGCACACCTTCATAATTAATTATTTGAAAAAAGATATTGTCTAAAGAAATATTTTACTATTTTCTCACTATTATTTTCTACTATACTAGCATACTTTGAATGAATGGGAAATTAGAATTGATTGTTGTAAATGAAACGAAAAACTAAATGCGTGTATTTCTGAACAGACGGCAGCGTGAAGTAGAACAAAAAATGGTTGAAGAGGAAGCTGCAAAGCGCATAGAGGAACTTGTACAAAAAAGAGTTGAGGAAGAGCTTGAGAAGCGAAAGGAAGAAATCGAAGCTGAAGTCCAAAAAAGGGTAGAAGAGGCCAAAAGAGCCATGGAGCGACAAATGATGGAGGAAATGGAATGGAGACAAGCAAAACTTCGAGAAGAGGAAAAGCGAAGAGAGGTAAGACCAATCCAAAGAAACATTGGCCTACGTTAGCCCAAGCGCTGTGACTTTCTTATTTTACATATAAATATATATGTTTATTTGACCAATAATTCACAAGATCCTCTTCAATGGGAACTGCTTCTGAATACATTCTTTCGTTTATAAAATATTAAATTCAATTAAAATTATTTTGAAATTTCTCATTCTTCTAAATATTTACTTTACCGCCAAGTGCAAATGTTTATTTAATTTCACTGCAAATTACAAATTTTGTAGTTTATTTTACAACAAATTTTGTAATTACTTTCCCACGAGAGAGGACATTTAATCGATAAATCGACATTGACGTAAATTGATAATAAATAGTGACAGCGTTTGGGTGAGAAGCACAATGGTTAAAAATGATAAAAATGGTGCAAACCTAAGTGCTTCTGCTTTCCAACATCCACTGAGGTCGCGTTGTTGGAAAGTGATATTTTTCTCAATGGTACTGTGAAGGTTTTCCTATTATTTACGCATGACAGAGATATTTGTGAACAGAACTGTGTACCTGTACATGTACATATACATATACATATCTATATTTATTTTTAAAACGTGAACAATATTCGTCGTGCAAAATCCTGATTGGCATTAGAATTGTGGATTTGGAAAATCCGTGGTAAGCTTCAATATACGAATATGTACGTTAAAGACAGTTTTCCAATTTTTCAATCGTGTCAATTTGGTCGCCTCAAGTAGCATCTACCTACAGTGATACAAAGGATGTGAAAACGACTGCTATCACCTTTCTATGGACTTTAAGATGATATTCAAAAGATTTTATCCCAACATTTTGTAATTCAGTTTGTTTCCTGTCGTTCGGTTAATTCATTATTAAATAAAGACATTTCTCTGTTTCAAAAAATTGATCCAGTGGTATTTTTCCCTGGGCTTCCTAATCTAAGTTGCGTAACTTACTTTTTGAAATTTTATTTTCAAATATTTTCACCAGTCCCAGTTTAATTCAGTTGCAAGAAAAATGAGGAAATAAACTCTATTTACTCACTACTATTGAAAGTGAATTACTTTTTTTTTTTTTAATAATAGTCTTTTATTAATGATGATTAGCAACTGCTTGAAATTGAAGATGTTGAGTTTAAAAAGTAAATTTTAAACACCTTTTTAAAACTTACATGAAATTATATTATATATCCACGAAAAATAATTGAATGAAGTACAATTTTTTGTTATATGAAAAATTTGTTTTAAAGCTGGAATTAAATTTAAAAAAAATTAAATTTACAAAAAATTATATTTTAAAAAATGTTATGATTTGAATTGTATTTTCAGATTTTAGTATTAAAATTCTTTTTAAAAACGTAAGAAATGTTTTTTGCGTTTACAAGTAAAAAAGAATTTTAAAATTTGAAATAAATTTGTGTCTTTAATATAATAAAAAAATGTTCTTCCGTGAATATATAATCATAATTTATTTAAAGAATTGAAGTGTTTCAGATTTCTATTTAAAATTCAATGTTTTCGTTTTTCAAATGGACTTTTCTCGAAAAGTGTTTACCTGTCCTGTTTTCATAAAATAAATATCCCTGTAAAAATTAATAAGTGATAGCCAAGTTTTTGCTAAAATCGGACTTAAGAAAGGTAGAAATAAAGGGTAAAAATTAGAAACGTTTAACAACAAAGCACGACCTAACAAAACATAGGTCACCTTCCTATCTGACTACCAAGAGAAGAAGCCCGTTTTTTATTCACTGCTGAGTGATTGTCTATGAAGAAGTCATCTCCTACGTGCTGGCGTGAGTCTTCATTCAGGTATTATCCAATTTATATATTCATAATTCATTATAAACCAATATTGTTGTTGTTGTTCTTTACTCAAACTTTTTGATACCAACAATTTTATTGCTAGGTACCACATTATAATCGTCAGCTAATCAAACAAATTTTAGATAAGGGTTTTCCGTCCTCTGGTCTGATAAGTGGCAAGAATCAAGAGTTTGTTAGACACTTTTAGATTCATTTTGCTAGATTGGAATAGTTTTTTTTTTTAAATTTTCTAAATTCAAACTTGAAACTTATTTCAAGGAGTATCAATCTTGTAATATAATCTCATAATAAGTAACTATTTATAAAGGAAAAAGAATCAGTAAAACTGGGATCAATTTTAATAAATTTTACAAAATTTGCATGAGCTTTAACAAATTTTATTTTCAAAAATAACTGTTTTTCAATTTTTATTAAATTGTTATAAGTCTGCTTTTTTTCTAATCAATAGACAGTGATGCGATCAAGTTTATCTTAATATAGTCTTATTTATTATTTAGTAATAATTACGCTTATTTTTGCTCTTCTTTTACTTCCTTTTTTAATGATTTTTCATTTTATAAATTGTTACATTCTGTATTATGTTGTCTGATTTGATAATTCTTGAAAATTTTCAAGATTTTACTCTCTAAATATTTCAATTACACGTTAGTTTTTGCATGTTTTGTAAAATTGATTAATCATAAAAATAAAAATTGAGTATTTTTCTTTTCTTTTCATGCTTTGGAGTAAATTATTCAAGTCTATGATGATGTTTAATTGGATTGAAGCTGAAAGCAATCGATGTGGTTTGAAGAAAATGTGTGGGTTTAGGCGCGAATTTAACGTCAGGCCAACATTGCAGTCCAGGTCCCGTTCTTAGAGTTTCGGAAGACCCCTGTCTCCTCTTTCCCCACATCAAGGTTCTTTAGGATGTGTAAACCTAAGCTGTTCATACAGTGACACTATAATTTTTTTGGACATGAACGGTGTAACAACAAGAGTTAAACCGTCAATATCGCTTCGATATTAAACCGAATTTGTTGTCATTGTAGGAAGAAGAGCGGAAAAAGCGCGAGGAACTCGAGAGGATCATGGAGGAAAACAACAGAATAATAGAGGAAGCACAAAAGAAATTGGTAAGTTTGAAATATCAAAATTAAAAAATTTATTTTTTGTCACAAGTACAAATGTGGCTTCCCTTTTAATTATTTGCAGACAAAAACAGTTTTTCTTGAATAGCTTTTTTGTATTCTGTCGAGAAAAACTGTTTTTGTCTGCAAATAATTAAAAGGGGAGCATTAATTAAGTCAAAACTGTCAGCAAATTTCACTTAATTTCAAATGCTTGTAAGGTCCCTTTCTTCAGATAGTGTCACAAATAAAAAGATGTTACTCTTTATTGAGTGATATATACTAAAATCATTTGCAAACCAAATACCAAAATACACCTAAAAAATGGTTAATTTTAAATAGATTATCTAGATGCCAAATAATATATTTTATAATTAAGCGAGATCAAATTAATATTAAAAAACAAAAATATACTATTTATATAGCTAGAACTAGTCTGAAACAATTAATTTTATTTCTAATAGGTGTAAAAGTAATTTAAACATCTTTACTTGACAAAAGCAATTTCTGAATGTTTTAGGCCGAGGAAAGACTCGCAATGGTTGAGGAACAACGGCTAATGGAAGAAGAAAGACAAAAAATGAGAAAAGAACACGAAAAACGAGTGAAAGAGGAGCAGAAAAAGATTCTTGGGAAAAATAATTCCAGGCCCAAATTATCTTTTTCTTTAAAGTCAGTAACGTGAGTTTTGGGCCTGATTGTATTTGTTATAATCATCCATTCTTATCAGTTACCCAACTGATTCATACAATTAAAAACAACTTGTAAATTTCTTCGCGCTTTGTATATTTGCAAAGACTATATTATGAATTTGGAAATACTTTGAAATGTTTGAATTTCTTTATTTAAAATTTCCTCTATACTTCATTTTATGAAAAAAACCAAAATGTTCAAAGTATTTTCAAATTAGTGCTATATAATTTTAAATAATTTTCTTTTTAGATTAAGCCTTCACAATGTGAAGAGATATTTCGTGAAAAATTTTGTATAAACAAAAAGATATAATTTTTCAGAGATTAGACATTGGTTTAATTTTAAAATGTGTTTTTGATTCTTCTTTTTGATTTTATAAAAAAATATTCTAATTTATTAGAATTTGGAAATGAAATTATGAATTTTTATTCCATTTATATAATTATACATAATTGAGCCAATGTTTTATTTACAATTGACTCTTATACAATAAAATGTTTTCCTTAAGAAGAACATGAGAAACAAAATAATCCAAGATCGAATTTTAGAAAATATAACTGTTTTTTAAGCTAAGAGATTTTCCAGAAAAAATAGTAAGTAATAGATACCTAAATAGATTATTTAGTGCGTTACAGTTTTATATGTTTTTAGATAGAGAAACATACGACTCTGTGAGATTATAGCTTTGTTTCTGTTCATATAGAAATAAAAAAAATCACAATTTTGAGTTATTTCATGCAAAAATGTGTAATTGATCCCTTGTTATTTAAAAAATAAACCGTTTTTATTCAATTTTACTACTGACATTTCTTTCCCTTGTTTTTAAAAATGTTTAAAAAAACTGCCACAAATCAATGTAATTATAATTATTAGAATATAATATTTTAAGAAATCGAAAGTTCAAATATAAATATGTATAAAATTATGAATATTTTATTTATTATAATAGCACATTCTTATATGTGTACGTCCGCACAAAAAGGGTCCACTTTGTCGGTTTTATTTTAGGAGATATTCGCAATTTTCTAAAAAAAATTCAAATATGTGTACGTCCACATGAAAAGGGCCCACTTTGGCACTATTGGACTTACCTATATTATGAGCATATTCTTGATTAAATTTCGAACATTTTGAGAGGTCTTAGACTCCTCTAGATGAAAAATTCGCCAAGTTGAAAAGGTTCAAAGTTGAAAGTGTCAAAAACCTAATTTCGAGAAAAACAAGTTTAAAGTGCAAGTTTTCTATTAGCTCCCATGTTAATTAAAAAATAAAAATAAGATTTTAACGTATTTTTAATTACGACAACGGTATAATAAATACATGATTCGAAAGAGCACATTTTATATTTTGTTTTTCAGCAATAAAAAAAGAATCGAAAATTTGAATGTTTTTTTAGAAAATTGCGAATATCTCCTAAAATAAAACCGACAAAGTGGGCCCTTTTCATGCGGACGTACACATAATTATTATGATTGTTTAAACACTACTGTCAACTTGTTTAAAATATTAATGAAGTAATTGTTTATAATTACTGTAGAAAGTTATAACATTTCTAAAGTTAAAAAGTAAAATTTATGAATTTTTCAATTTTATTTCTAATTCGGAAATTAGGTATTGTCAGATTAATCAAAATAATTAAATTTAAATGAAAAAATTTAATATTTCTTTAACGCGCATGCGTGTGTTTACCTGAGTTCTAAAATAACCTCCAAATTTCACAACAAAACGTTTATATACTCCATTTTACAATTGTTAAAATATTTATTGGCAGTGGTTTTTATAACAGTATAAAGGAAAAAACGTGCTCACTTTTGGAAAGAGTAAATTCTAGTCTTAATATAATAAGTTTAATTGCTTGAAAACCCAACTTAATTTAAAAATAAACAATATGCCTTTGGGAACAAAACCAGAGTGTTGCAAGTGTGGTGCCAAAGAAACAATACTTTGGCATTCTACAGACACTGGTAATTTTTGCAATGATTGTTTAGAGGAACAAAGAAAATCCAATGTTGATACCCCAAAAGAAGAGGAAGACAAAAATGGAAATTCTAAACCAGCAAGAAAAAGCACTAGAGTTACTCGTTATTGTAAGCCAAATCCAACAGCACCTCCTGCGAAAGGTGTTGTGCCTAAAGGCAAAGGAAGACGTCATATTTTTAAGAAAACGGTATATTCTTTGTCTCTTTAGTTAATAATAAATGTGTTTTATTTTTTTATATTACATTGCATATTTATATGATTCAAAAGCATCTTAGGTTTGAAGCGAGAGTTAAATATTTGAATATATTTTTAAAGCCATACTATTTAAAACTTTGAACAATTTTTTGGTTTATTTTAACTGAAATTTACATATTAAAAGTTAAATTAATAATAATAATAATAATATTAAAGTAATAGCTGCAATAAATATATACTTGAAATAATAATACTTAGTTTTGGAATCTATAGACTCAACAGAAAATTTCTTTTGTAGCCTATGAAAGCCCCAACTGCAACTTCAACAATCGTCACTAGTGAATTCGTATTTTATAAAGGTTCTTATTTTCAAGTTGGAGATGTAGTTTCAATGCAGGATGAAGATGGAGGAATTTATTATGCTCAAATTCGTGGATTATTGACAGATCAATATTGCGAGAAAAGTGCGGCAGTCACTTGGCTTTTGCCAACTACAGCCAGGTAATAATCACATTCTTTTTTATTTTAATAAAGGCTTTATTTAAAAAAAGATGTTCGTATTTTCTTTTAAAATTAAAATTTGGTATTGAAATTTAAAGATATAAATAAAATAATAATAAAATAAAACAATAGAGAGAAAACAGAAATTCAGAGAAATAATAATTATTTTTCAAATTCTTAATTAAAAATATGTAGTACCTGAAGAATGTTTTTTAAAATTTTAATTAATCACTATTTTTAATAGTCCACCTCCTGAAGATGGATTTATTCCTGAAACGTACATAATTGGTCCAGAAGAAGATTTGCCACGTAAATTGGAATGTATGGATTTCGTGATGCATGCACCTTCCGATTATTTTCGCCTAAAAAACAGCCCATATCCTATTCCGTATACAGGTGCTGGCTCTGGTTATATTTGGACATCGATTCAAAATGAAATTGGCTCCTTAAGAGAGCAATCTTGATTTTAATACAAATTAACAAAATTATAAATAATATCAAAGTGCTGAAAAACTCAAATTTTGCGGCATGTGTAAATAAAAGAGTATTTTGTTCTTTGTTAGAAAAACTTGTTTTCCTTTTTATTCAAAAGAACAATTCAAAAATAAGTACAGAAATGAAATAATATAATTAATCTACTCTAATATATAATTAGAATCAAGAAACATAAGTACAAAATTTAAATTGAATTGAATGTCTAAAAATTATAATTAAACAATACAAGATACAAATACAATTGAATTAAATTTTGAAATCTTCAAGCAGAATTAGAATTTATAAACAATTTGAAAAAATAAATTTGTTAAAAATTAAACTTGAACATTTTAAAATTCATTAAAATGTGAACAGAAAGTAAGGAAGCACAATTTATAATAAAAGTACAATTTATTTACTTATAATATGCGTTATATTATGCTCAGTCTATATAAACAGTAAGTATAAAAAGTATTTATAAAATATTAAACAGCAATCTCGTGAATTGACACAATTTTTTGATTATTAAACTTTCGGCAGCTTATATAAACATAAAAAATATGGATGAATTAAAATTATTAGAAATATCTCAAAAGAAGCTTTCTTATGTACAAAAGTAAATAAAATTATTTAATTAATGAAATCAAGTGAACTTTTCGCGATGTTTATAACGCGGTTCTTTAACTGATTTTTGAGCATTCGTTTTTTTTTCTTTTTATCAATACGACTATTTAATTTATTTAAATCTATCGTCGAAATACTATCATCTAAAGATTCATAACTCTTTTTGTGTTCTGTTTTCTTAGCTGCTTTGCTAAATGTACAACAATCGTTAAGCTGCTCGCTTAATTTTAGCATCTTTTCCTCTTCTTTCAACTTTTCTTTATTTTTTTTCTTGGACTTTGCCACTGTAAATTTGTTTGGTTCTTGTTCTTCATAACGCTTGAAAGTGATATCTTTAAAAATCTCCAAGAAATCTTCACCTTCATTTTGCAATTGATCAGCAGTGTGTGCAATTATAAATTCATTTTTCGCATCTTCAGTCCCAGAATTTTTCTCTTTTTTCGCTTTCTTTTTTTTCTTCTTCTCTTTTTTAATATTTTCTTCAGTCTCTTCGAGAGTGAATGCTTTATCTAACAGCTCTGTCAAATTGTTTATTTTTCTTTTACTCACTTTCCTCTGATGCTTTGTTAATTGACATTTTTTTGTTTTAAACGTATTCATCAGATGCGAAATTTCGTCATCATCATGAACATCTTCTTCACTCTCTGTATCGACTGCCTTTCTTTTTCTCTTTTTTTCCTTTTTCTCCATTTTCTTAGTCTTTTCTTCTATCTTCTCTGTGCCTTCTTCATCTATTATGGTCTCCTTTTTCTTAGAACGTTTTTTCTTAGTTTTAACTTTCGTTTGAGTTTCTTCTGTTTTCATTAAAGACATCTCTTCCTCTTGTCGAGCGATTCTTGCGAGTTTTCCGCTTAAAGTAATTCCATGTCTTGCACCCTTGTGCGCTGTTCTGCCCCCACATGCTATAAACAGTTCTTCATCATTAATTGTTAAATTGGTAATAGCTGCTTCTATTTCATTTTCTTCTTTTTCTTGAGTGACTTTTCCATTTTCTAAAACAGATGTTCTGATAAATTCTTTCTGGTTAGAGCTGTGTTTTTTTTGTATTTCCTTTAAATCCTCATTTTTTGAAAATAGAGCGGCACTGTTATCCACAGTTTTCAAAGATACACCAACAGAATTTTTTTCAATTAAAATGTTTTGTGAAGCTTTGTTAAAAACACTTTGCCACCAGTTTTCATCAGTATTTTTATGACCTACTCCTTTTAAGTCAAATTTTAATTTTGGTTTGATGGGCTGCACAATTCCATTTTCTTCTTTTCCTAAACCTTTGCCTGTAAAGTATTTAGTTTTTACTTGCTAATTTGTATAACTTAAAAAACTATTTTAATGAATATTTCTGGCATAAACAACATAATTGAGTAATGATGTTTTGAAAAAAGAAGAATCAAAGCTGTAAATTCATCTTATATTTGGATTTTAAAACATTGTATAATTATTTTACAGGCAATGACGGTTTTGATTATTTATTACTTAGATAATTACTATAAAATTGTTGTTATAATATAAAATCCAAACATATATCCTAAACTTTAAAAAAAGTAAGTTCTTTAAGCACAACTCAAAATTTTACTAAACATGTGTTTAATATGTAACTATACAGTAAAACGAAGGAAATGTAAAAGTACTTAATATATATTTACATTTAAACTTTATTAAACAATTTAGAAGTACCAATTACGTATTTGCCATGATAAATAAATTAATCATTAAATTAAAAGTATAATAATCTATGTACACGTACAAAAATAGTAGAGGTTAGAATTATTAACGTGAAACATAATTAAGAAAAACTGAAAAGATTTATAAAGAAACTAGATAATGAGTATACCTTCAGTCCAGCCGTATTTTAGGAGCTGGGACTTTCCAAAATCAGACATTTGTTGTTAAAATACAATTTAATAATAATAATAAAAAGAAAGCAATTGCAAATCCACGAGTAAATCCTTGCAACTTTTTTGCAGTTGAAGGTAAAATAGAACTTTTTGTTATCGATTTGCTTCAATTGGTACGATTGGAATTCAAATATTCAAACCTGCAGAAATCTCACTTATCAACAATTTTATTACCCCTTGATTATTAACATTTAAAAAACAAATTAAACACATTTGGCCAGATAATTTTAACAAGTTTTTAGAAATAATCACATATGATTAATATGAATTTTTTACATTCAGCAAAATAATGGCACCCATGTATTAAATATTTTGTTACATATAGGGGAGGGATTTAATATTACTAAAAAAAAGCGTTACGTAATTTACATTGAAAAAAATTTATTTGATGAAATGACCATATTTATTTGTCTATTACCATCAAATAAATATTTATTTGAGCCAAGTAATTATTATTTGAGTCCAATAAACAATATTTGATTCAAATACAGAAATAATTGATTCAAATGCTATTTATTTGATTCAAATGATAATTACTTGGTTCAAATAAATATTTATTTGATAATATACAAGTAAATGGTCATTTGAATAAAATATTTTTTTTTCAGCGTAAGTATGGCTCCTTACTATATGTATTGGACCATGGTACTGCAATAATTAATAAGCTTTTCTCAATTTTTTTCACTTAAATTATTTGAAATATTTGCAAATTTGTGTCCCATCCAAAGATGCTCCTCTAAATCTGAATAAGTGAAATCTACTTATTTTTAAGTGCAAAGTCTTTCACTCATTTCAATAAGTTAAATTTTTACTTATATTTGTGAGAAATTTCATTTATTTGTAAGTTAAGATTTTTTAAAATTAAACTTTAGACTTAAAAATAAGTAGATTTCACTATTTATTCAGATTTAGAGAGCGATATATTTCAAGTGATTAATTTTCACATACTTATTTTTCCGCTCGTTTTTCCGTGTAGGTATTACTTATCGAGAGCATGAACTTTACAACAAATATATAAAAACAAATGCATGCACGGAAAGAAAAATCCGTCAAAAATTACCGTGCTGTTCACTGTAAAACGAACGCAAGTGCCTTGGTGTCGAACTATTTATAAGGTGAAATGGAAAACA
>WNHD01001528.1:8594-45326 GCA_011057455.1 Ganaspis sp. Gsp50 | reverse complement strand
AAAAAGGGATAAAATTTTGGTAAAACTTAATAAACATCATAAAGTAAAGACATTAAATAGAAAAATTAATTTCCATGATATAAATGAAAATTCCATGAGGAATAATGAAATTTCATGAGAATTCCAGATTTTCCATAATTGTAACCAATATGTAGAATATAACCAATATATGTAGAATATATTTTACATATATAAATTTTATTTTCAACGTAGACATATTTTTTTAAAAACATTTTATTTATAAACAGAAAAAAAGTACTTTAAGTTTTTAAAAATTTCCCGGTTAAATAAAAATCCCGGTTATTTCCCGGTTTTCCCGGTTAGTAGACACCCTGATTAACAGGTCTTTTCTCGTATTTGGATAGAATTCATTTGACCAAAGTGAAGTCATTTCATAGTGTCATTTATTTATTATTTTACAAATAAATACACTCATTATTGATGAGAATGTAAAACAATCGAAAATCGTCACCATCACAATGCTTCCCTATGAGAAAGCAAAAAGGATTGCAAAGAAGGGTGATTGTTTAAATTTTTTACAATTGCCCAAAAAAGTTTCCTCGGAGTGGGCCCTGTTAAGTTTCACTCTAGAATTTCGATTAGAAATCCCAGAGGTCATCACACATGACTTTGCTTTGACCAATACACTCATACCCAACTCAAGGTCAACCCGAAGGTATCCATCCCTTTATGAGAAGACGGCAGAGGCTAGCAACATTATGCAGCGGCACTTTCTGCCAGGAATCCAGGGACCTTCCACAGAGCAGCTGATAGTCACTGGGACTCCGCAACATTAGCTCCGAAAGTGAGACTCGAGGAAACCTCTGCCTGCTCTCGTATATCCACGCGCTTATATACTAACCACAGCAATTATCAGGCGCATGCGGGAAACATGTAAACCTTTCAAAATTCATACTTTTTTCAAACTAAAATTGATTTCTTTCACATCTTTCCAATCTATCCATCAAATAGTCTATTTTAAAGGCACTTATTTTCAAAATATGGAAAAATTAGCAAAATCGTAGAATATCGTGTAGGTCTTTGTTGAATTCTCCCTACTCTTGTGCAAAATGAGTTGCAATAGTCTTCACCAGGCGTTTAATTAAACGGTAGGAGAGAAACGATAGTATATTGAGTTCAAACTTTCTATTGATTGGGAAAAAAAATTGTAAGGTTTTTGTCGAAATTAAGATCAAAATTTAATTATAAATTAATTTATCATTTGTTGAGTTTTTTGGATGTCAATTGTAATAGATAATTTTATTAATATCGCTTGATATATGTAGATATACAAAGTTATAGATATATAGAGATATAGATATATATCTATGTAGATAGATAGATATCTATGTATCACAGAAAAAACAAAATGTTGTTTTTCAATGCATCACCTGTTAAATTCGAACACTGAGAGAAAAGTTTTTTTGATTCAATGCAAAAATGCATTGGATCTAATCTACTTTATTTTTAGATTCAGACTTAGAATATGTATTCTTGAATCAAGAATACATATTCTTGAATACATATTCTTATCCTTGATTCAAGTATTTATTCCTTAAAAATTCTTATAACGAATCGAAAATATTCTTGAAACAAGAATAAGTTGTAAGTATATTTTTATTCTTGTTTCACGAATTCTTTTCTCTCAGTGAAGTTAAATTGGAATTCTACAGGCATATGCCTGTAAAAATTCAAGTTCATCTTGTAATTTCAACATTTTGTTTTTCCCGTGTATAGATAGATAGATAGATAGATAGATAGATAGATAGATAAATAGATAAATAGATAGATATAGATAGATAGATAGATAGATATAGATAGATAGATAGATAGATAGATATGTTTGAACCACGTTATAGAAAAATTAGAAAACTTTGTCTAACTTTTCTATAACGTTGTACAAATATTGGAAAACTGTAATAGAAAAATTCAGTAACTAGCCGCTCCGTCCGAGAGTCAGCAAAATTGAGTAAATTTTAATACACTTATTTTTTCCGTGTAGATATATATCTATATAGATCCATATGAATCCACATATATCTATATATAGATATATAGATATAATCAGGGTTGGTCAATTTGTAGAAAGTATACAAATTGACAAACCCTGCTACAAGTTTAGTATATGAAAAAAGAAAAAAGAAAAGCAATCGCGAGTAGATAGTAACAAGGTAACGTATTATATGACTGTTGTACATTAAGGTGTTGGTGCAATTTAGTTTTTTTCGCAAATGTATGCATGCTGGGAATTTCTTTAATGGTAGTAATTGTTATGTAGAAAGTCACTTGGGGCAGAAGAAAGGATGTACTGGTAGAAAGGGGGTGGGGAAACGAGGCAGGGCACGGACACAACGGATTTAATATAGAACCCGAGGAAATTGGATTTAAATAAATTTGAATACTTCTGAAATTAAAGCCCCTCCATGATATCTCCATAGAAACGTAATAACGCGAGGCGCCGCCCCCGCCCCCATTTTCCAACCCTCCCCCACCTCTTGCCCCACTTTCTTTATAATATCGCTCTTCCTATTTGCGTATACTTACAGTGCACTTCTAGTTTCTACTATAAATCTCGCGAATTTCCTTCTAGTATCTTTTAATTCCAAGCAACTTTAATATACATTCATTAAAATGAGTTTTATTTCCATTATCCGGCCATCATGTTATTATTTATTAGTTTCATTTTACAATATCGCGTATTAAGTTCGGTTCACAATATCGTATTTTATTAATTATGTTTGTTTTGTTATTATATATTGTTTGTATTGGCATTGCTGTATTATCGATATATTTTACATTATAGGTTGCATTAATCAAATTAAGAAATATATTGATTGATCTTAATTTGATATACATTTAAAATTGACAAATATATCGTATTTCTTAACTTGATTTAGGAACTCATTGTTTTTTATACATGTTTCTTATTTCACACAATTGCCAAGAATCTACAATCAATTATGAAGATCTGAAGGGAGATAATTGATAATGATTTAATTAAAATTAAAGGTAATTACAGTTGAAATGTGTGCAATGTAATATTGAAGGAAAGTAAGTTGAATTTCTAGTTAAGATACTAATCTATACGTGATTAGAAAATCCTATACAAGTAATCCATCTTCATAAAATTCAATCAGTACAATTATGTTCTTTTAGATCAATTTTTCTTGTAACGTACGTTTTATTCTTTTTCTTTATTCCTTTTTTCAGTTCTTTTTGAATAAAATGTATTGTAACAAAGGATATATTTTATATTGTGTGTCTCAATAAATTAATTATGTGTACGCAGAAAAAACAAAATGTTAAATTTCAAGATGAACTTGAATTTTTACAGGCATATGTCTGTAGAATTCCAATTTATCTTGGAATTTAGATGATGCATTGAAAAAGAACATTTTGTTTTTTCTGTGATATGCATGTATATAGATGTATATATTGTATATTAATTTATTTACAACAAGTCTTAATAAAAAAACCTATTCTTAAAAAAATGTAATTAGTAAATGGAATTTCATTGCTCTCCATTGTTGTAATAAACTTGTTAGAGAAATCTAAGAAATTTGAAAGAAAATTCGAAACCTTCACAGGTTTTCTTCTACGCACGGATCGATTTCTTTATAAAGTCATTAAAAATATAATTAAATTTCTGTTATTAAAAAGGTTGGTAAAAAATGGTTTTTTAACCATGGGGTTAAAAAACAAATCTAATTTTTTAAAAAGAGGTCATCATTCCGGGAGTGTATATATTTATGTACATATAAAAACCCAGAATAGAATTGGATGCTAGTTATTTATAATAAAACATGACACACGTGACTAATCTTTCGACTCTTTATCTTTCTTTCTTTCTTTCTTTCTTTCTCTCTTTCTTTCTTTCTTTCTTTCTTTCTTTCTCTCTCTCTCTCTGTCTCTTTCTCTCTCTCTCTCTCTCTCTCTCTCTCTCTGTCTCTTTCTCTCTCTTTAATCCTGACTCACCCCCTGCTTGGTTAATCTTCTAGATACCTAATACACACGACTTTTAATCATTTTTTCAGATATTGAAGTCTTGTAACTGCCTGCATGAAATTTTATTTATAAACAAATTAAAGAACAAAATAGAAAGTTATAAAACTGTCTCAAGAGATAAAAAATACTTTTAAGATTGCCTTTTAAGATTCCTTTTTAAGATTCCTTTTTAAGATTCGTGTTTGTTCAGATGCGAGTTTTTTATCGCGATTGAAATTCGACTTTAATCAAGTTTCAATCAAAGAAAATTAGAAATGGTAAAACGTCAACTGTACATTCAGAATAAATAAACATATGTGAATAAATGATGTAAAAATTATTGAGCACCCTAAAGAATAGGAACTTTTGATTTATGATAAAATATTGAAAATCGGAATTTACCCGACATTTTCACATTTCTCTTATGTCAAACCAGTGCGAAAATGTGGTTGCAGTATGTCAGTTGGAAGTATTGGTATTTTATGCATTCTCATAACTTGCTTGTCGATCCAGAATTCTCTCAAGTCTGCTATAGACGAAAGAGATCCTTTCGTCTTGTTTCTATTGTAAAACATTCAAATTCAATATCCTTTTATATTATGTCTTTTTTTATAAGCTCTAATGTTTTTTCTTTTCAAAAAGAAATCCTATTTTATATCTATATATTTTATCTCTACATATTTTATATCTATATATTTTATCTCCACATACTTTATATCTATATATTTTATCTCCACATATTTTATCTCTATATATGTATAAGCTATTTTTATTTGTCAAAGAACTTTGTCATTTTTTGCTCATATGAAATCATTGTCTTTCCATGAGACAGAGAAAACATTTGCTTTCTATTTCAACTTTCAAATTTTCTGAGTTGAAGAAAATTCTGTTGCATATTCTCAAGAGAATTAAATAAAATACACAATAGAGTGCTTTACTTGTATCCGAATTTTACTCATTGACTAGAATCATAAAAATTTAAGCTTACTTGTATCCGAATTTTACTTATTGACTACACTCTAAATCTGAATCAGTGAAAATTTCACTGAAGCCCATTCAGTGAACGACTTTTCTTTAATTCAATCAGTGAAATCTAACTGATTCTCACTGGGAATCAGTGAAATTTCACTGATTGAATTAAAGAAAAGTCGTTCACTGAATGGGCTTCAGTGAAATTTTCACTGATTCAGATTTAGAGTGTAGAATCATAAACATTTAAGCTTACTTGTATCCGAATTTTACTTATTGACTAGAATCATAAACATTTAAGCGAAATTTTAATTGTGAAAAAATGTAGTTGCAGTAAACTGTAAAGTTTTGTTGCAGTATATAGCATTTTCGATTTCCAGTTAGCAACAATTTTATTTAAAAAAAAATTATTTTTAAAAAACCATATACAGTGGAACTGTGATTATCCGGACCTCTACCTTCCGAAGCCTCTATTATCCGAACTGGAAATAATTTTATCCGAACTTCTATAATCCGGAATTTTTTTAGGCTTCTCAAATTTGTAAATTTGTTATATTTATTCCATTAATATTTATGCTACATATTTATAATGTGAAGATGATATATACATATCCTCATATTTCATTTTAAACCTTTATACCGAAAATAACTAAGAAATCATAAATTCATTATATTTATGTATAAATAAATGAATAATAAAGTTATATATTCCAATTAAATCATGGATTAAATGATATGTATGTATAGTCTAAATTATTCAATCATTTCACTTTAATTGTATGCCATCACTTGAAATTTCTATTATCCAAACTTTCGTTTATCCGAACACCTGTCCGAATTAATTCGGATAATCGAGGTCCCACTGTATACAAAAACAAAACGGAAATGGAATTCATGTAAATGAATATTTATTGTTAAATATTTGAATACTTATCATTATTTATCATTATTTATTATTATTTATCATTATTTATTATTATTTATCATTATTTATCATTATTTATTATTATTTATCATTATTTATCATTATTTATTATTATTTATTATTATTATTATTTACTTATCATTATTTATTGTTTATTTCTTACCAGTAAAACTTCATCTTTGCTTTAAACCCAAAATTACACGTTGAGAATTAAAAAAAAAGTTTAGAGAGATTATGATTACTAACTTTCTTTTTCGCGTTGAAATGATACAAACTAATCTTCTCCTGAAGGAAGATCTCTTTTGCTTGATAACTTGATGAACAAATTATCACTCTTTCATTAGCGGGGGCTTAATTATCTCGAGATTAAGAGAGGGAACATTTCTGCAAGGAGAACAATTGAAAAATCATGAGTTTAGATCGTGGGAGCTTAAACGGTGGTTACAGGTTGGTCCAGCTTGACTAAATTGTTGGATTTTGGCATTAATGAATGCGGCATTTAAGCACAAGATGGAAACATGGTCTTTGTGACAACAAACGTCGACCCTGCGCTCGACAGGCACCTCTGTTGCCTCTCGGACTTCCCCCACCAAAAGTGCGCGGCGTGCCGGACTCCCACTCTTCGACTTTCTTCTCCCCCTTATCTCCCCACCTCTCATGAGTTAGTGTTTGTCTCCCCACCATACGAATTATCCCTTCCATCACGTAACTCAAGCGCGGCCATGCTCAAGTCATTCCCGCGCCGTCCACGACGAGGAGCGCGTGTCGTGTCTACCACAGAGTTCTCGCGAGACGAACACGATCATTCGTCCTTATAAATTGCAACATTGACCAGAGAAAAAGTGTTTGGATTTCACTTTCACGGATTTCAGTGATTTAGTGCAGATTTAGTGACTCGTGTTGTCCAGTGCCAAAGCCAGGGATTAACGTGTGAGTTACAATTATTGACAGCCGTGTCTTCACGGGAAACTTGCCACGATCATTTCCAGTGCCGACTTGAAACTGGATTTCATTCTGTCCACGTGCCTCGCTGCGCCGGTAAGTCTACCATCACCTGTTTTATGTTTTCCGGCATGAAACGCGTGTGAGGTTACGTGACAAGAGTGCGTGGGTGATTTGCTTTGCCATTCCTCGTGTGCCGGGACCACCTGATCGCGATCATGCTCGACTTTCATCTCGTTGAATAGGTGTCGCCATCTAGTAGTCCATTCCGAAAGCCTAGACGTCGTTGCCCTCGCGCGTAGTATCAAACTCCAATTTTCCTTGATTTACATTAAAAAGCTTTATTCAAGAATTTTTTCAATTGTATTCATTGATCTGGTTATTCTTCTTGAGACAGTAAGTCCCCTCTGACTTGTGACTCACTTTTCTGGAATTTGAAAACGTGTTTCAAATTTAGTTGGGGTGAATGAACTTTGACGTTTCTTTTCATACAACTCCGATGAAGATTAGTCTCGATGGGGGTTGAGATTTTGGAAGTGAGTTTAAAAATAGAAAATAATCTTGGCTGGAAGTTTAAATTCTGTCGAGGGTCTTGTTTAATTTTGTTGGTTGAATTTTTATGTCGATTGTTGGCAATCATTAACATGTTTTTTTATTTGTTTTTAATAGCAGTAATTTCTTGAAAGTTCTATTCAATTTTCGGTTTATTTTATCGTTTTTTGTGCAGTTTTTGATAATCTTGTGGGGTCGATTGTGTTCTGGGTCTTATAGTCGATTGTGTTCCGTCGGCATGGAATTTTGAGATACATGGATCTACTTCTCGATCTACTTGCGAGTGATACTTTGAAGAATTATTTTGTTTTACAGCACAAAGCCTTAAAGAATGATATTTATGGAATTACAACTCATAGAAAAAATCTTATACTATAAACCAAACTACGGAAAAACGTGAAGCAATGTTTATGAAATGAATGATAACGTTAACAAATGATTGTCAAGTACGCAACGTTTTTTGATAAACGGAAAACAAAAATTTTAACAAAAGTTAAAATCTAGTTAGAAAAAAGTTAGTAAAAAAAATCTTGTTAATTAAAAGTTAATTTAGGTTTTGAAAAGTTTGCACGAAATTGGTTCAATTGGTATCCGATTCAAATTGAAATAAAGATGTGAATAATCTTCATTAAGGAAGATAAGTTTTGTTAGATTTTCGTTTATCAAAAATCATCCACTTGACAATTGTGTTTCGAAGACAAATCGTAATTAACCTGCATACTACCGGCCTTTGGCAAATCCAGCAATTAAGCCTAAATTTAGTTTTTACGGCAGTCTATATACCGAACTTACAAACAAAAAGGATTCTGTGGTGAAACTGAAGAAACAAGTTAACTCTTTAATGCAAGCAAACCAGAAATTTAATAATAACAAATTCGTATCTTTAAGTTAAATCTGACTAGTAATTAATGTAAAATTATGTAAATTGTAAGCCATTTCAACTGAGGAAGTACTAAATGTTTAATTCAAATCCCAAAGTTAGAATTTTAAAATCTGTATCAATAGGAAATCTAAAATAAACCGTGCGTGAATATAGATTGTCCAACAAAATTTGAATTTAAATGGTCTGTTTAAAAATAGTTACGTGATTTTTTATTCTATCATTAAATTTTGAATTTTAAGATCCTCTGTTAATGTATTATAATTTTACTTATTTATTTTTATTATTTATGAGTGTAGTCATTGTAGGTATTTATAGTTACTATTTTTATGTATTTACAGTTATTATTTTTAGATATTTATAGTTATTATTTTTATATTTATTATTTTTATATTTTTATAGTTATTTTTAGATATTTATAGTTATTATTTTTAGATATTTATGGTTATCATTTTTAGATATTTATAGTTACTGATTTTATGTATTTATAGTTATTATTTTTATTTATTCATAATTAATATTCATGATTATTTACTATCATTATTCAACATTAAAATTGTGATTCTTGCTTCTAAGATAAAATTAAATCCTTTTTTTCTTGCCCGTGCAAAAAAAGTTGAATAGAATTTGTTTATCATTAAAAATAGACAGGTTTGATGGTTGAAGAGAAGATTTATCTATCACAAGTTATCTCGAGTTTGAGGAAATTATACCTTGCACTTTAACTTTTTAGCTTATGGATTTAATGACTGAGCGCAATGAACTATAACCGTCATACTTGAGTGCGGCAGACCATAATCTCGTAAATCAATTTTTTGCTAAATTACAGCATTGTGCCTGTTCTTGGACAGTTAAAGCAATACTTGTTTAAATTTATACTTGTATCAAGGATTTTTAATAGAGCATTGTTCCTCTCTTTTTTATTTCATTTTTTTTTTATTTTTCTATTTATGTATTTGTAATTTTACATTTCTTGCTATGCCACAAATAAAGATAAATGATCTCCCGTGAATTATTGCCGATCATAATTCACGTCAGTTATGTTTCCGGTGACTGAGTATTAAAAAAAGGAACATTTTTAAGAAATATTTTCTATAAATACATCGACTGCAAGTGTCGCGAGAGTGAATTCAGAAAACGAGTGCGAGGTAATTTAATGGCCACCAAAACGAAACAAAATAGGAACTTCATGTCGAAGCAAGAAGGGCAACGAAAAAGTTATTGGTGATAAAACTGCTGAGTCGGAGGATTTTCAATTCCAACTGAGCACCACGATGGAAAACCGGTTTTCATCATCTTTGTTCCCCACGGGAAAGTCAGAGAGTCCCTTTATTCTCAAAGTCGAAGAATTCTTTCCTCCAACAAAAAAAAGGGGAGAAAATGAGTTTATAAAATATAATCTAAAGAACTTTTTATATACCAATTTCTCCAAGTTATCCTATCAAAAAATTTCTTGTTTTATCTTTTCGTTTGATTAAACAAACTGATAAGAGTTATGATAGGGGAGTCAGAAATAGATTTTTAATAAAAGGTAATTTTTGAGGAAGTGAATCCTTGGTTCGAATACATCAATTTTTATTATGAATTTAGTTTAAAATTCTTTAAACTTTTTAGAAAACTTTTATTTCAAAGGAAAAAAGTTTTTTTAGATTATTAGTATCATAACTGTCAACTAAGTTTGGAATTTATTAGAAAATTATAAATGTAGGTAGGGGTGATTTACAAGTTATGGGAAAGTCATTCCCTTCATTTAAAACGATCGAGCCAGGTGGTCGTTAATAATAAAATACATATTTCTAAACTTATAATTCTAAGAATCTGGTCCTTTTTCTTCATAATAAAAAAGCTCCTTCCTTTGTCTCTTTTTCAAAGAAATTTACACCTTTATAATATTTGTATTTCTCATCTTTTTTTTTAATAATTATTGCATAAAGATATTAACTTAACTTTTAAAATAATGTACACATTTTTTTAATTATTATATTTTAATATGTTCATTTACCACTTTTTTTTACAAAGATAAGGCAAAATAGAATCTTTGGAAGTTGTAAATAAATTTTTTAAAAATTTGAGAATTCCAAAAATGTGTTTCTTCCATTTCGATAAACGAAAAAAAACATTGCAAACTTCAGTGGCATTTTTTGGCTAGCAATTCAATCATCAGTACTGAGAGAAAAGAATTCTTGAAACAAGGATTATTCTTGTTTCAAAAATATGTTCCATTTGTTCACGGATTTTTTCGTTTGAACCAAGAATAAATACTTGAACCAAGAATAAATATTTGAACCAAGAACAAATACTTGCAAGAATAAATACTTGATTCAAGAGTAATTATTCCTAAATCAAGAATACATATTCAAGGTCCAATTCTAGAAATAAATTAAATTAGATCCAAAATGCATTTTTGCATCGAATCAAAAAAAGTTTTTGCTCAATGAGTCTTGTATTTTAAAAGTGATGTAAAACGAACAAAAAATCTTGTCATTAGAGGTAAAAAAGTAAAAAGAAAACACGCACCTTTGGTAAATTAAACAAATCATAAATTCACCGTTACGTGATAATTCAAAGTCAATAGCTAGACCAAAAATTACTTCACCATAAAACCACATAATGGCCAGCACATCTGTGTTTTTACAGGTACAAAACAGACACTAGAAACTTTGTGGTAGGGATATTATACCCATAAACCTAGAGGACTGATTTTTTAAGGGAAATTGTGGACTAAAAACCGGTTTTGTTGTGGGATATATATTAGACAGACCAGGGGAAGCTTCCAACTATCTATTAGATCTCTCCGTCGGCCTTGAATCAGGTAGACTACACATCTGTTCTTTTATGCGACGGAAGCGAAAACCTCGTTTTGTTTTCTGTCGATAACGAAGAAACCAATATTTTCATTCGCCTTTTTTTCACGACCCCGACATCAAATATTTCACCGGACCTGTCAATTTTTGCTTGTTGAACCAGATCAGATTAGGATTAGAGGTATTAGTATTGTCGTGTTTCAGGATTAGGACTAATAAATCCCAACAGACTGTTTCCATAATCCTAATCTGCTTTAAATGAAGGCATAATTTGTGTTTCTTAAGAAATGTTTTTCTATAAAAGGAGATATAAAGTTTCGCTTATAGTAGCATGTCACTTTATGAGATCAAATCTGTAAGAAAAAATAACAATTCTGGTACATACTTCCACCTACCCAAAACGATATTATCTTTTGGGCTAAAGTGTACGTTTTTTGGAAAATGGGAAAATATTTTTGATAAATAATTTTATTGAAAAAAAAGAATTCTAATATAATAATGAGAATGCAATTTTGTTGTAGGTAATGTTGAAAATTCGATAACTTTCCAAGTTCAATGAGAGTTTATCTCGTAATAAAGGTTGAAAAGAAGATGGAAAAAAGCGTCGAAGATGCATTAAAGTTATAATCCCCAGGGCAAGGGTCACAGAGTTAACTCGGTTATCAAAGCACTTTGAATGTAAATGAAAGCAGGAAATGTGTGTATATATATATTTTTCCGCTAGACTCTAGAGTCCTAAAGAGATATTGTCTCTTGAAATGAGAATTGAAATTCTTTTTGCAAAATTAGATTTCTTTTGAGAACATGGTGGTATTAATATTCGTTGAACACTGGGAATAAAAGTTTGATATCTGTTTAAGGGAGAGAAAGTTGTGTAGGAATTTATGCAAATGGTTTTACATTTAAATTAGTTTTGTTAGAGGAAAAAAGAACTGAACCATTATTGCATAATGAAGTAATAATTCATTGCAAAGAATGCTTGGTGAAAATTCAGAAAGGACAATGACTGTCCATGTGGTCCATGAATAGCGGATATAACATCTCTTCACAAAACTTCTATTTTGTTCTCTTTTTCTCTTGCTTTCTCTTTGCCTTTTATTTTCTTGTTACCTTTGGGTCCTTTTAGTTCCTTTTTCGGTTTTTCTGACTACAGAATGTGTTTTGACACGCTTAACCATAGTCGTTTTATTAAAATTATGGGCAACCAAAATTAGAAAGAGATATAGTAAGAGTCAACCTTTGAATCTATGGAATAAAATTTTCTCTGTATCTATAGACTACATTATGTATAGACTACATTATGTATAGACTACATTATCTATAGACTACATTATCTATAGATTACATTATCTATAGACTACATTATCTATAGACTACATTGATATACCAATGTAGTTGCATAAAACTTTTACTTAAAGAAAATGAGTTCGTATATATATAAAAAGTCTCGAACATTATAATTAAATATAGCTTCTTTGTGTAATCAGAGTAACTATAATTTACTATGTGTATACTAATTTTAAGTATATTCATTTAAATTTTAAGTTTTTTTTTTGTATTCATAAACGAGCGCTTTTTTTATATACATTCTGGATAGAAATTATACTCGCAGAAGTCTAGATTCTATAGGACTTTGCGGAATCTTGGAAATCTAGACTGGGCCACGACAGATTTTTCTATCGAAGAAGTGTTTTTTTATCGAAGGAGTGTTTTTCTATCGAAGGAGTTTTTTTCCATCGGAGTGTTTTTCCAACGAAGGAATGTTTTTCTATCGAAGCAGTGTTTTTTTATCGAAGGAGTGTTTTTCCATCGAAGGAGTGTTTTTCCAACGAAGGAGTATTTTTTCATCGAAGGAGTGTTTTTTTATCAAAGAAGTGTTTTTTCGATAACGAATAATTGTACCAAGCAACCACGAAAATTTTAAACTTGCTTTATTCCGTAAGTTGAAGGATTGAAAATCACGTGGATTAAAAAAAGAACATTGTGGGTGGTCACGTTTATTTGTGCATATGTATAAAGGAAAAAGGTTAAGGCTGACAGTACCTAAGGCTGACAGATATTTACGTGACTAATCTCGTTTGTATAGTACGAGTTTCATTTCCGTGCATAATGTTACCATCTACACAGGAAAAACAATCTGTCGTTTTCCCTGTGGATCTAAAAACTCCTTAATTCCGGGGAGAATTCTCCTGGTAAGCTATTTATTTTCAATTTCAGAATGATATTTGAGAATATTGGAAATAATTAAGCTTCTTAAAATGAATGCTACCCCTTCGTTAAATATAGAAATGCAAAGGATTTCTAGCTATTGTAATACAAGAGCAGGTTATTCACCCCAATTATTTTCAAGAGGTGGTGCCTTATAATCATTAAGAATATCCACATCCAATTATAAACCGGGAAAGGAAAGTAGTAATAACCAGTATATACTCTCAAGGACAATCATCACGATAATGGATATTACAATTTCATGAGGATGATAATAATAAGAAAGAAATTGGCTTTTACGGTTAAAGTATTAGTGCCGGGGATATAAATTAGTTATTGATTTTGTTAGAGGCGAGTTTTTCTTTATATAGAAGATTAATTTTAATTAAAGTTCGTTTCTATCGGGTTTCATATTAAATATATAATTTATCGTATCGTAAACAATACGCATTGTGTGTTGTTTTTGTGCTTGTGTCAGTAGTTGCGTAATACAAACTGTGGGACAGTTATTTGTATCTTCATGTTTATTTGTTTTTGTTTATTTTCGTTTGTTTGTCTATTTCTTTTTACTTTTGTTTGTTTCGTTTTTATTTGTGTTTCTTTTTTGTTTAGTTTTGTTTGTTTCATTTCTGTTTGTTGCTTCCTCAAGAAAAAGCTTTATATTTTTGTTTGCTTTTGTTTACTTTTGTTTGTTTTTGATTGTTTTTGTTTGTTTTTGTTTGTGTTTGATTGTTTTTGTTTGTCTTTGATTGTTTTTGTTTATTTTTGTTTGTTTTTGATTGTTTTTGTTAGTTTTTGTTTGTTTTTGTTTGTTTTTGTTTGTTTTTGTTTGTTTTTGTTAGTTTTTGTTAGTTTTAATTTGTTTTTGATTGTTTTGTTTGTTTTTGTTTGTTTTTAACGGTACACTAGTTTGGAATTACGCCACTTGTTTCAAGCATCAACAAATTCGTTACAATCACTGAGGAATGTTGATTTTAAATGGAAAATAAAGATTTCTTACATCTGTCAAGTTGCTTTCAATAGAGCAATACAATAAAGTAGTGAGCGTAACTGAATCAAGTACAACGCTTCAAGTTTTTTAGTCTGTTGAACAACACAAAGCTCTTCATACGGCTGGTGCAGGAGGGTCTACCTGCTTTTATAATTATTAGTTTCATGGGGCCTCATTGTGGCCAGACTGTACAATCCTCCCCTCACTGTTGAAAAAAGATTCATCCTTCTTTTTGTGCCGCTCTCTTTTAAAAAAGCAGATACTTTTATCTAACTTCACCTTTTAGATTTTATCAAAGAGCAAATAAATTCAAGCATTTTGTTCTGACTTAAATAAGAATTACGTTTATGCATAATTATACCATTTTTTATCCATATTTCAATTACTAAAATATTATTACATATTTAATTTTTTACAAATTTTTTGGACCCATTTTTATACTAGTGTATTTTCATTTTATACACTAGTATTTTATATACTAGTGCCTTTTCCTCTCTCGCTAAAGCTCGTACGTTAATATAATAGTCGTCTTATATAATCGTCTTGATTATATAAGTTGTAGCTTTGAAATAAATAATAAATAAGCATTAAAATGAATGAAAAATGAAATTAAAATCATATTTCGAGTTAACAAGTAAATAATAAAGAAACTTGGACAATAGTTTTCATTTTGAAATACAGTCGAGTTTATGAATAGTGACATCTTTTGGAATTTCGGTTCAAGCGTTACACCCTCTTTGGCACTATTCATAGGTTGGATTGTATTAAAAAAGGATTATTTTTGAAAGGTACATTAAAATAACTTCTTTAGATAAAATTTACTATTCTATGTGTACTAATTTACTACAGTAAATTTATTATTATATAAAGTAGTCTTCTTTTCGTCTCTATAACATGTCCGGCTTGTTATCACAACTTACTAATTTTTTGTGTAATCTGTTTGTTTTAGTCAATATGTCACAGAAGGCATGAGTCAGAGAAAACTTAGGGTGCCGAATAATAGAATCAATGAGAACTCGTAATCCCTTCCCCTTTCATTTTATCTTCCCTCCTAAATCAATGCTTTCATCCCTTAGTACCTAAAATTGCATTTCATTCGTAATTTTCAAATAGATCGAAAAAGTCTGTTTGAAGTTTATTCTAATCCTTCAAGACATTATTTCTTTTGACAAGGGAAGGAGGACAGAGTGATTTGTAGAGAGAAAAAGAGAGAAAGAGAGAGAGAGAGAGAGAGAGAGAGAGAAAGAGGGAGAGAGAGAGAGAGAGAGAGAGAAAGAGAGAGAGAAAGAAAGAGGGCCAGAAATACAGTGAAACGTTTACTACCGGCAATTTAATTATTTTCCCAGACAATAAATAACGACCAAAGCAATAGACCGGGCAGTAGATCGATGCAATAATATTCAATTAATTTTATCGCTCGGTCCTTATCGGATTCGTGGCAATGGTTATTACGCGCAGTCACTGTAGCGAGAGCTCGTCATTTCAAACTAATCCCTCTATTTTTTTTAATTCCCTTTCCATCCGACATGCAAAATTTTCATATGCCTAATGTGACATATCCAGAGGCCCGAAAATGCAGTAGTTAAATATTATTATTAAACTACTATTAAATTATTATTAAAGTATTATTAAAGTATTATTATTACTAATATTAATATTAAAATACTAATGTAAATATTAAATTAGTAATGTTAATATTAAATTACTAATGTAAATATTAAATTAGTAATGTTAATATTAAATTACTAATGTTAATATTAAATTAGTAATGTTAATATCAAATTACTAATGTTAATATTAAAATACTAATGCTAATATTAAATCTTCTGATACTAAATTATTTGCGAGCACTTCTTAATAAATTTTATATAAAACTCGTAATAAAATGCTAATTAAAATTTATGCTCCTAGCTTCGAACTTTGCTCTGATATTAAAGTACTTAAAGTCTGGAGTATGTTTATAATTTTTATGATGGAAAGTTAATCCGGTACTTGGATGGAGAATGAAAAGTTAATTTCCTGCACATTTTCCAGGTGTAATGGGCTTTAAAAATGCATCGAGAGAAGAGTATCTGGATTCTCTTTTGCTGTAAGCAAGCTTCGTTTTGCGAAGAATGAAGGGGGTTGCTGTGGGGGCGGTAGCTCATATTCCATTTAATTCAACCAATGCGAGTTTCTGCAAGAAGTAAAGTGGTGGGGGTATTGAAACATGGCGTAGGAGGGCGGTTGCCGGGTAGAACCGCTTAAAACTAAAGAAAACAATTCCAATCCAACTATTTCTCTGCTTTGTGCCCCCATATTCCTCTTCCTCCTTTCCCCACTCACCCCCGAGACAGAGCCTTTCTTCTTTTTTCTTTTATTTCCCTTTCCCTGTACCCTTAAGTTCCCTCGTCAAGTTTCCCCTCTTTCAACATTAAGAAAATATTCGATAGAGAAACTCGTTTCGCGATACTAGAACTTGAGTCATTCGAACTCTTCTCGTAAAACTTGCCTATCATCCTTCCAACAAAGTCTTTTCATTTCCCTTTTTCTTCCTTGTATAAGGTAATCAAAAGAAGCATTTCATAAAATGTGATTTTCTTTTCTCTTTGCTTACAGCACTAACTAAACAACATTGTCTTTTTAACGGGAAAGTAGCTTGGAAAAAGTTTCTTTGACATTTATAAGGGATAATGCAATCTTTCTTGACATTTATTTGAAAATTGTATTTGTCTTTTAGCAGATTGAATTTAATTGGAAATGAAAACGGTTATTATTATTTTATTAATTCATTCATTTTGGTAATTAATTCATTTTTTGGATTAATGGGTTTTAATTAATTTAATTAATTAATTTTATTAATTGATCTTATTAATTGGTCTTGTTAATTGATCTTGTTAATTGATTTAATTAATTGGTTAATTGATTTAATTAATTGGTTAATTGTTTTATTTAATCATTGTTTATAGTTGCACTATAATTGTCGGCGAAACGAATTCGGCGTAAGACGAGAAAGTATTTATCTAAGATACACTTCTTATGTTTGCGCATGCGCAGAAATTGACTATAGGCGCTGCCAACTTAATCTCGAAGATCGAACGAGAGCTCGCGTGCTATTTGTAACCTTTTTAAGTTGTCAGTAATTATCAAATTCTGCGTACGTACCAACACAAGTGAAAAACGAGTTTTAGAAAGATAAAGACAGAAAAATAAGCAATTTTCATTCTAAATTATTTCGATGTTTAAACCAAAAAATCTTCGATAAATTTTAAATCCTTTATAGTTTTATAAACCAATAAACATGTTCACTGTTTTATAACACTAAAGGCTATTTAAAGTTTATGGCTTTTTTGTGATTCAGACACATTTACGATCAAAATCGTCTTTTTTCTAAAGTTAAAAAATAATGATTTTTTAATCGACGATAAAAATGTATTTCAATTTTGTTTGGTCAATTTTAAAACAGTATTCTATTAATTGAAAATAAACATAAAGGGAAATAAAATTTGAAATAATAAAAATAGAGAAAAATGAAAGTGAAAAAAATAAAAATAATGAGAAAATAAATTTAAAGGGAACATAAATTAAAGGAAAAAATAGTAAAGGATTCTATAAAAAAGAAAAGTTTTTCATTTTTTACTAAAAATGTCATTTTTCTATTCATATTGAGTTCCCTGGCAATTAGAATGATATAGGAGACAGTTATGAATGACTTCTAAATTTTTTTATTTGTCAGGAGTAGAATCTATTTTGAAAGCGGAATTTAGTGACTATAGTTATACATCCGGTGTCAACAGTGGGGTGCACTTTGAAGAAGCTCTATTCTGAAATAGTATTGCTCTCCCCTCGCTTAAATAATGAAACTAGACAGGATCAAGAAATTCATGTTTTAATATGCCCAACTTCAAAACTTTAAACTTTCATCGTATATGTAAAAAATGTAATACTTTTAAAACTAATGTTTGATTAATGTTTCTATTAATTGTTAACTAATTAGTTTAATAGTAGTAGTTAATAGTAGTAGTTACACTGCAAAAAATGGTGTCTTAATAGTTGGACAGAAGAGTTGGACAGAAGTGTCTTATTTGATAAAAAGTGTCTTAAATTAAGTCATTTTTTGTGTCTTAGTCACCAAATATGTCTTAATTTAAGACGTTTTTGCTCAAAATAAGACACCATGTTTTTGTAGTGTAATAGTAGTAGTTAATAGTAGTAGTTAATAGTAGTTTTAATACTTTCAATGATTTTTTTCAATAATTTTAATGTTTCAATAGTGACTTAGGAAATTTGATAGTCAATTTGAAAGTTTAAAAATCATTTAAAAATAAAAAAAATAAAATCATTTTTAAAGCATAAATTAAAAATATTCGTGGGCCTTTTAGATTCAAGTATGCTAAAGATGGTAAAATAAGAATTGTAGTAATGAATGAAAAACTTAAACAATAAATAAATTACTTAAATTTTGTAGTTGAATTGAAAAAATGCAGCACTTTTTGCTGTAATATTGCGATAAATATCGGTTTTAATGAATCAATTTATCGAAGTAGAGGCATCGTAAAAAGTGAATCTCTTAAGAGTGCAATAAGATAATTGGAACGTTAAAAGAATGTGCTTCTGATTTTAAAGCAGTCTAATTAATCAGGCTTCGTCAGTCCGGTTCTGATTTCGTTTTTATGGTTTCTTTAACATGGAGCGAGCACAAAGTTGGTTCGTATCAGCTTCCATTGAATCAACTAGGCTTCTTCCATAGAAAAATACCAATCGTCTAATTTCAAGCCAACATTAAATACATTCTTATTTGTCCCAAGCGATTGATTAATAAAGTTCGAAACGCGAAATTAATATAACCTAAGAAGTTGCCCGAAACATTTTGCTTTTTCTTGCAACGAATTTATATAGAAACAACTCGCGAAATAAATGGCTAAATGTACAAAAGTACAGTAATTGGATAAAACGTAGATACAATTAACGAAACTTTTCTTGAGTTTGTTTTTTCCAGAGAAATTGAAGAAGGCATTTTTCGAGAAAAGTTCTTTCTTACTCTGGCAGTAATGAATCGAGATTTTAGTAAATTGCTTTTTTAACTTTATATCATTTATAAAGTCACTCTCTAGAAATTACTTTTGTCCTAATTAATTTTTAAATTGTGATAATTCGTATCCAAGAAAGTTTCCAGTTAAAAAGTGTTGAAAGGAGGTGACAAAAAGCTGTCAAGGTGTGTATGTGTGTGTGTGACTGTGTGTGTGTGTGTGAGTGTGTAAAATAGAAGGCACGGAAACAACTTCACGAAAACTTTCACGAAACTATCCTTTATTTTCTTCGCTCTTGTTCGTCTCATCGAGGACCTCTTTCTCAACCCTCACAAGTTTACCCCTCTTTTAAAACAGTCTGTGAATTCACAAACGTCAAGTAACTTTTCAGAATATAAAAGTAACCTGTATACACAAGACACGAAAATAATACTAAATGTATTATAATAATTAAATGCATAGCAATATACCGAATTAAATGTATTACAATTATACATCGAATTAAAATTACAATGTACAGAATTAAAATTACAATGCACTGAATTAGAATTACAATCTACCGAATTAAAATTACAATCTACCGAATTAAAATTACAATCTACCGAATTAAAATTACAATGCACCGAATTAGAATTACAACCTACCGAATTAAAATTACAATGTACCGAATTAAAATTACAATCTACTGAATTAAAATTACAATGCACCGAATTAGAATTACAATCTACTGAATTAAAATTACAATGTACCGAATTAAAATTACAATCTACTGAATTAAAATTACAATGTACCGAATTAAAATTACAATGTACCGAATTGAAATTACAATGTACCGAATTAAAATTACAATGTACCGAATTGAAATTACAATGTACCGAACTAAATGTATTACAATGCTCAGAATGCATTAAATCGAGTATTAATACACGAAAGAAATAATTATCAGTAAATTATAAGGATTTAAAAAAATTAACCGAACAATCGTGTATAATAAATATACATCCTGAGAGGTGAAATGAAAGAGAAATAGTGCATTAGATTGAGAATGGAAATGACTTGAAGGCACTATTGTGAATAATTTTTATATCGATAGGCAAATGCATAACAGAAAGGTGTGAAAAAACAGTAAACAATCGAAAGCAAAAGGCTAAGGCCGTCAATGTGCGTTGGGTGAAATGAAAACGTTTCGTTGAACGGCTCACTTCCTTTGGGTTAATCGAAGCGTAACACCACGTTGGCTTAGTAAAGCCTCACCGGTTGAGTAATATGACAAGATGATAAAGCGGGTTTCCACTCGTTGAGCTAACACTGCACTCAAGCGTTTCTATTCTACTTAGAAAAAAAGAAAATCCTAAATATCACATCTTCAACCACATTCCTAGCATATTTTGGCCCACAGGCAAATCACGAATTTCCAAAATCCTTCTATGGGGAATTTTATTTAAAACCGTCCATCTTTTGTTTTTCAAATTAAGAGTTATTTTGAATACTCATAATAAATAAATAAAATTATAAGTGTTTTTTTATAGAAAATTAAATTTCTATAAAAAATTTCTATAAAACTTTCACCTCATGTAAACACAGAAAAAAATGGGTTTAAATGCATTTCGTGTTATTTTGAACCAATGCTAAAGTATAGACGGTGGCGCCCTCTCACTGGATTATATTTGTTTCGTATTGTTTTAACATGATCTTAGGGTTAAAGTAGCACTTTTTATTTCTAGTGAAGATTTTCTAAAATTGGATTAGATTTCAGTAAGAAAAATGTCAATTAAACTTTAATGTTTATTTTCCACCAATTTCGACCATTTTAAAAAATTTTAAATATAATTTAAAAGTTTGCATAAATTGTGTAGGTTACGTATTCTCACTTGAAACGAAGTGACACAGTTTTCACTCTCAGTGGAGTGAGAACTCACTCCAAGAAATTTAGAGTGTAAGATTTGACATACGTAATCTACAAAATTTAAGCAAATTGTTCAATTATATTTAAATAATTTTAAAATTGTCGAAATTAGTGGAAAATAAACATTAAAGTTTCATTGGCATTTTTCTTACTGAAATCTAATCCGATTTTAAAAAATGTGTATATAGTAGGTTTATTTATTTAAATTGTAAATTGTATACATTTAATTAACTATAAAAAACACTTATAATTTTATTTATTTAATAAATTTATAATATTAATATGAGCATTTAAAATAATCCTTAATTTAGAAAACAAAAGATGGGCGGTTGGTTTTAAATGAAATGCCCCATTGGTTCAAATTAACACGAAACAGATTTGAACCAATTTTTGCCAGATCGAAGAAGGCATAATTTTTCAGCGGTGGTCCTTGTTCAGTGGAAAATGTCAAATTTGAAAAAAGATTAGCCTTGTGTTGCTCTACAAACTTGCATTTTCGAAAATTTGGAATTCACTTTCTCACTGAAGAGTTAACTTTAATAACATTATTTTTAATTATAATAATAACTAAAAGAGTCCAAATTTCATTTTCAATTTTCTCTGATGCGGCAGCTCAATTGCTGCGAGTTTAAATGTGCAGATAAAGAAAGCGTCAGAGTTTAAAAAACGCCTTAATTGCAAATTATTCCAAATAAAAATGAAAATCTAAACAGCCTTTAGTATTATAATTAAAGTTGTTGGGGAAAAATGAAAAGAGGGCACAAAAATTAGCAGTCTATGCATTTTTGTGTGGCATAAAGTGGATCATTTAGCTAAAAATAATTCGTCTTTTAGCTTGATGATATATAATTATCGCGGATTTTTTGTCCCGTTTATTTAACGTTCATGTGTTATTCAAAGAGCCGTTATAGTAACTGGCAACTGACAAGTTTCTGATCGTTAAGGTGGACCAAATTTCTTGTACCTTTTTCAAAGAAATGAACATTCGTTTGTTGAATGAAATGAAAAAAAAGTTTGAAAGAATTAAAATCTAAATTGCATAAATTGTAATATAAAATCTACTTTGTTTATAAAATCTACTTTGCTTATAAAATCTACTTTGCTCATAAAATCTAATTTGCTTATAAAATCTACTTTGTGCTTATAAAATCTACTTTGCTTATAAAATCTACATTGCTCATAAAATCTACTTTGCTTATAAAATCTACATTGCTCATAAAATCGACATTGCATATATAAATCTATTAAGTGAATAAAGTCAGTTGAAAGTTGCGGAATTCCTTTGTTTCGAGACTATAATCAAGTTGTTTAGATTGGAGGTTGTAATATTTTATCTATAGCTGTCCCTGCAAGCTATACGAAAAGTATGATAAACGAGTCAAAGTGGAATTGTATATACGCGATCGTGTTCCGCGTGATATGTTTCTCGATCGAGGAGAAAGGAATCGCCATGTCACGCCGATATCGAGTTTGTAATCCTGATTCTTAACCGAAATTACTTGTCCTTTTTTTATTATTCATGCCCACAGAACTAATTAGCATTTAATACCTTTCAAACCCTTTTCACTGCGCTATTCTAATAAAAAGAAACACACGTGATGAAAAGATCTTTAATTAAAAGGAGAACAATAAATTTACAGAAAATAAAAAATTAGAAATAAATTAAAAAGTATTGATTGAACGGGAAGAGAGTAATAATCCGGTAAAAAGTTTAATTAAGTCTTTAATTGAATTTCGAATATAATGGACTTTCAATTAGTATGCAAAAAATGTACAATATTCTGGCAATTATATTGAAACAAAAATTCATATCCATGGAGAATTTTCGCTGATGTAGAGCTTGATTAAATTACACAAAATTCTAAATTCTCTGTTCAGAGCATAATTCATTGGTTTTTATTTATTGCTTCCTGATACATGGGGGTTTTCTATTTTAAATTATATTTCAGTATTCGAATGTTTTAAATTATGTCTCTTTCAGTTCGATTTCGCTTCATTTCAGAGTTTCAGACCTTGTAGATTTCAAATAAATAAATCTTGATAATTTATATTTTAACTATCTTTTTAAATTTTAAACTGAAAATTAAATATTGGAAGAAATAAACTTTAGCGAATGATAAATTCTCGTCAAAATAATAAGTGATTAAATATTATTTAATTGACGTTCAGTAAGTGGAGTGAATAGAAATTGCAAAATCAGAGACTAAATTAAACACGTTAAGATTCTGTTCAAAATTTAAGATTCTGATTTTCTGTCTTTTATGGTTTGGATATTCCTTTTCGCGTAAAAGCCCTTTGCAAAGCCCATCGTTAACCCTGGCGTTAATCGCTTTTAGCTGCACATAGTAATTTATGATAATCGCAAATCGATAACTCATCTCGCCTTATCTGCTTGGTCGATCTTTTGCCGTCAAATCCGCTTCTACTTTTCTCTCCTCGCTCTTTTTCTTTCATGTTTTAACATCCTTCTCCATGTTAATAAATTTAAAAAATTACCAATATTCACAAAGCCTAAATCGTCTTTATCGCCAGAAATTTTAAACCTTAAATCCCAAAGCAAAGAGTAGAAATTATCATCAAATTTAAATCTTGAAATTTACAAAAGCTTTATAATTTTTAATTCTCAAGATTTAATTTTAATTTCCAGTTCTACGAAGTTCTAGTCCACGCTTTTGATCAATGATTTGAATTGAAAATATTTTTCTATTTATCTTTTCTTTGCAATTTTTATCTGAAAGGGTTTTTCTAAATTTATTTTATATAACGAATTTTATTTAACAATTTTCATTTCATCGATTTAAAGATTTGATTAAAAGATTTTTTAAAGGAAGATTAAATAGACTTTTAAAAGAAGATTAAAAAGATTTTTAAAAGAAGATTAAAAATGTTTTTAAAAGAAGATTAAAAAGATTTTTAAATCCACTTCATTAAATTAACATTAAAAACAAAGACGTAAATTTGTAAAAGTTGGATTGTAAATAAAAATTATTGTCTATAGTGACTGTTTAATCAGAAAAAGAAAGATTAAAATTTCTACGTTTAATTAGCCGAACGTGCGGTTGAAAAATAATTAAAGTTGGAGTCAAAAGCTCGTATACTTTAGAATCTGATTAGAAATTTGTTGAGAAAATGTAAGAAATTGGAAAGAAATTAGAAACCGGTGTAAAAATGAGGTACAAATAAAATTGTCTTTGCGGATATTGTGATAAATTTCCAATTAAATAACCTCGTAATTATTGTCAAAGTGTTTTCTCTGTGGGAGACTTTCTTTTCTAAAATTAATGTTTAACGGTTTTTTTAACGTATCACTCTTAGCAATAAAAAGCGAATACATTAAATTGGATGACACGCGCGTAAATTCACCAGAGTTGCATTAAAAGTCGCTCAACGTCGTCATCAATAAAGATTGTCGTTAAGGGAAATTACAGACATTATTTGATAAATACGACATTAAATTGAACTTTCACCACAAACACTTTGACAAAAGCACCTCATACGTATAATCATGTCTCACCATTGGCTGTTGTCTTTCAAAACCATAAATCATTGCAAATAAACTTCGATTCCGGGACCGCCTTAAGAGAAAAGCTCTATCGCTATATATCCAAGGAGAAAATTCTACTCGAGAAAAATCGTTTCACAAATGTAGAATATAAATCTTCAACTTGGAAGAAAATGCAGTATCGACAGCTTTCTTTCTTCGCGTATATGATATAAAATAATTTCAAGGCCGAGTTACACATAAGTTTTCGCTTTTTTTTTCTTAATTTTTAAATATGTAATAAAAATTGTAATTGCTTTCAGTTTTTTTGTATTTTCAAATAAATTTAGTACACCAAGGTATTCAAATAAATTTTATTTGGTTTCGATAAAAATTTTATTTGCGCCAATTTATTTATTTGTGCCAAAAATTCATTTGTCAAATAATTTATTTGTGCCAAAAAGTTATTTGTGTCAAATTATTTATTTGCAACAAAGAATAAGTTATCAAAAGTAAAATTTAAAGCACAAATTTTAAACTTGCAATTTAAAATTGAAAAATGAATTTAAAATTGAAAAATTAATTTAAAATTGAAAAATTAATTTAAAATCGATTTAAAAGATGTAATTTGACTTTGAATTTTAATGACTCCTGTTGAGTAAATGGAGACATAAAAGCGCATTCTTGATATTGAATTTATAAATTTGGCTAATAAAATGAAAGGACTCTGACTGAGTTTCATTTATCCAGAAAAAGTACAAATTTCCGTTTCGTGTCTGACATTCATAAAATATCCATTCCATCAAATGAAATAGCTGGAAATCTAACTCGTTTGAAAAGTTCATAATTGATTGGATTTCGTGATGATCAAAGAAAGTAATCTCTTTTCGTGCGGAAATATTAATCAGCTTTTTCATCTGGCAAAAATTGATGTTTATGAATTCATGAATTGGAATAGTAATTACACTTCTCTCATGGATTATGCAATATAATCCGAGTCTGATAAATGACGGGGGAGTATTATTGTAATCGGATTCACATCGTAAAGTTAACCTCACTTGGTCCAAGTTATTGTAAGAAAAAATTACACATGAAAAATGAAAGTGAACTTTTCAAATGTCGTATTCAAAGGTTAAAACATATACAGGCCTATATTTTGAAATATATCTCTCCGACAAGTTTTTTATAACTTGCAACAATCTAGGAAGACGATTTCAAAGATTGCTAATTCAAAGATTGCTCTCAATTGTTGGGATCAAGGACGTAATAACAATAGGAAGGTTGACTGATATGGCATCACTGCAAAATGGCAAATTTGCATACGTGCATAGCTCTTACACGAACAAAGCAAAAGACTTGGTTTTTTGTAAATTTTCTTTTAAGTTGTGCAATCGCTTTAATATGAAAGTTAGTCTACCATGTTGAAAAGACTTTATCTGGAACAGCAAAACGTTTTACTAAAATAGTTAAAGTTTTAATTGTTGCAGTGAACTTATAGTACTTTCGCGTGCCTACTTATTTATTTAAAAAAAACGCTTTTAAGGCTAAAATGCAAATAGGAACGATATATAAAAATGCAAACAAAAACGAAATATGAAAATGCAAAAAAAAAATGAAATATGAAAATGCAAAGAAAAATGAAATATAAAAATGCAAACAAAAACGAAATATAAAAATGCAAACAAAAATGAAATATGAAAATGCAAAAAAATGAAATATGAAAATGCAAACAAAAATGAAATATAAAAATGCAAACAAAAACGAAATATAAATTGTTCTAAATGAGCGAAAAATGTGAATTACAGTTTATTAAAGAATGTAACGTTGAAGGAGTATATTTAAGAATAAAGGAGCAAGAACTGCAAGAGTGTGACAATCTTTAGGCACGCTCGTTTTCAGTAAAGTTTCATTTTCATTCTGAACGCGCGATCGAAATGCAACCGTCTCTCGGTCATTACCACTTCTTTCTGGAGGGCAGAAAAAAGGCAGGCAATGTTCCTGGGAGTATGACAGGTGCATTAACATGGCACACGAACGTAGAGGCACATGCCAGCACGTTTACACACCCACGTGTATACTAATGCACTGAAAGAGGGAGAGAAAGAGAGAGAGAGAGGCGCATGCAGTTGTGTGCAGATTCGCACATTAACGTCCCTTCACGCACATTTACATGCACATAAACACACACATAACTTAAGAAATGCGTGTGCTCAACTTGAACTTTCACACCGGCTGGTTTCCTTGAAGTAAATTCGATTTAGAATGTGTCCCATAAATCCAAGGGGAGAATTATTTATGCTAATCTGCTCGTACATCAAGGGAGAAGAAGAGGTAATAGACACGAATTCTTTATTCGTTATCTTGTCAATGTCAAAATTGCATTCAGTATATTCTTGGCGATTGATCGCATAATTGCTTCATTGCAGAAACTAAAACGCAAACGTCACTCTTGTACGCCCGCGCCAACTGCAATGTGAAATATAGGATTATTCGTGAATTATCCTTGAATTATGGTGATTGGCTCAAGTGGGAATGCAGATTTAGATGTGCATCACTCGATTCTCAAATTGTTACAATATTATAGCTCAATCATCGCTACTCTCAATATTCATGTACATTTCTACATTACTATCATTTTTCTATATACCTATACATAATTCAACTACATTATTTCCATTATTTTACCATTTTCATTACTTTAGTATTTCCATTATTTTACCATTTTCATTACTTTAGTATTTCCATTATTTTACCATTTTCATTACTTTAGTATTTCTATTATTTTACCATTTCCATTATTTTACCATTTCAATTATTTTACTATTTTGATTATTCATTATCTTTATTATTTCTTTCAATATTTTTTGTTTATATTAATTTATATAAGAAAAGGAAGGAAAAACCGAATTAACTTCACTATCTACACTGCAAAAACAGGTGTCTTATTTTAAGACGTTTAGACATTTAAGACGTTTTGGGTTTATTCCTGATTGGTGGAAATAGCTGAAGACGGTTCCTTATTGGTCCAAATTCTAAGACGCCAATAAACGTCTTAAAAATGACCACCTAAACGTCTTAAAAATGACCACCTAAACGTCTTAAAAATGACCATCTAAACGTCTTAAATCAAAACACCTGTTTTTGAAGTGTACATTATTTTTTACAATCGACATTTTTCTGAAAATATTTTGCAAACAACAAAGATCTATACACTGAAAAAAATATCTGGTTAAGTTAACCAGACATTTTTTTCAGTGTACTAAATAAAATTTGAAACTAAACCCCTATGAGGAAGCATGTAATAATGAATAAGAAAATCATATTTCCATTTATTACTATTTACCGGAAGATACGCTTATTGGCTCCACACCCAGAAAATGTGTAAAAAATAGTATTTCACTTGGTAGCGATGCTTGGCAATAATATTTACTTATATAAGTGCAATAATAACTAATAAAGAAATATATACGTTTATTTTGCAACCTATCAAAAGAAATATACGATTCGATTATATTCTCGAGATTTTATGATTTATTCCGATGTGAATCTAATTATACGTCTGATATAAGCTCTTAATAGCAAATTGGGTTTTTATTTTCAGAGTACCTATAATAATACCGTCTGAAGTTCATTTTGCAATTATCTTGCTTCAGCAGAACCTTAAAATCAAAAGAAATCATCTTCCTGGCTTTATAACGATAATCAATTCATGGAATAATATTATTATTGATACAATTATCATTTTCAACTTTCCTCTAGCGGTCTGGAATTAGGTTACTGTTTCGATTCGAAATAAGAACGGATTCGTGATGAAATAAAAACCGTTAGGATCTATTAAATATGCAATGAAGACTGCGTAACATTGTTGCGAATAAAGCAAGTCAAAGAGGTTGCTTTAGTCGTAAATTGACTGAATTCATGACCAAACAATGACTGCATTCAAGTCTAAGAAATTACTGAATTGAAGACCAAAAGTTGCCTACATTCAAGACTAAAAGATGGCTAAATTCAGGATCAAAAGTTGATTACATTCAAGGCCGAAAAATGACTAAATTCAAGACCAAAAAATGACTGCATTCGAGACAAATAAATGACTAAATTTAAGACCAAAAAATGTCTGAATTGAAGATCAAAAATTGACTGCATTCAAGACGAACAAATTACTTTATTCAAGGCAGAAAGGCGACGGAATTCAAGATCAAAAGTTGATTACATTCAAGACAGAAAAATGACTGCATCTAAAATGAAAAATAATTGACGTTTTTCAAGATAAAAAATTGACTAAACTCAAGACCAAGAAATGGCTAAATTCAAGACAAAAATATGACTGAATCCAAACCCAAAAATAAACCCATTTTCAGTAATTTTGCTGACAAATTGTTACAAATTTTGGTAAGGTATAAACCATCTGGTTTTGCCGTTACTCTAAAAACTGAAAAATCTTGAAAAATTTAATCTTTTAATCTTGAAAAACAAGATTGAAAGTTTTTAGAATCGTGTTTAAAAATTTGCTTTAGAAAATTGTACACTTGCAAGGCCTTTTCTAGCACGACCTCAAAATATGCATTTCTCACGGTGCATAATTGCACAAACTAATGTTGTTTCAACAATAAAGTCTCGCGATATATAGCACATATGTATTCTGAGAGAATATATCTTAATATTCAAATTGCAAGTATATTTACAAAGTACTGAATATACACAAACAGTTACTCCACACTCAACGGTAATTGCTTATTCTTTTTCAATATGCATATCTAATTTGGTTTCTATTGCAGTAATGACAATTGGTTTCATTTGAAACATTATTACAAATGATGAGAAAAAGCTAGTTTCTTAACTGCTATAAAAAAATTAGTCTCGTAAGTTTTATTGGATATTTTTATTGCGAAAGATGACTGTGACTTTATGATCATGAAAAGTTATGTATTCGTGAAAATCACACAAAAAAATTAGAATTTTGAGCTCGTAGAATACTTTGCTGAAATTAATAATATTCTTGTTATTCGAGCAATAATAATACAATGATATTCTTTTTCGAATAACAAAGATATTACATTATTATTATTATTACATATTATTATTATTATAATTATTATTATTATTATTACTTATTTTTATTACTTATTTTTATTATCCCTCTATGTATACCCTTTCGGGTTTTTTAACATATTAACCCCACAGTTCTTTTTTATTATCATTACTATTATTATCATTAATATTATTATTGTCATTGTTATTATTATTATTATTATTGTTATTGTTATTATTATTGTTATTATAATTATTATAAATATTATAATTATTATAAATATTATAATTATTATAAATATTATTATTACTTTGACTCAAAGGGTTGAAATTATTACTATTATCATTATTATTATATATTATCTTTTATTTAGTACACTACTTTTATTAAAGCAATATTCGTAGTCATTATCTTTTATGCAATTTAACCTTCCAGTTCACATGTGAACTCGATTATACAAAATTTATACCCTTTAATTCTCGAGTGTTGTTTTTTTGTAATTTAAAAAAATGAGTTTCTCAATTCATTAACGCTCTTAACGAAGATGTAATAAAACAAAGTTTTAATAAATGAGAGATCGTGTAAGAAATGATGCTATCGCAGTTTAAGAATTGTTTTAATAACTTGCTATAGTGTCTGTCTCGAGTGGGATATAAACTCAGGAATGCCGTTCCTTCCTCTCTTCTCGCTAGAATTTCTTACTAACCTTATCCGCCAATGAATTCACGAACCTCATGAAATATTTCAAATTTATTTAATACCCAAGTACACAGTTATTCACTCTTGAAAGTCATGAATTGAAACATCAGACCTTTAATTTATTCGGACGTCAAGACGACGCTAATTGCACCATTAATTACTCGATATTAATTAATCGATTAGAGTCATTTTCACGGATATTGATTAATCGATTTTTGCCATTATCACACGGGATATTAATTAATTCTCTTCCTTATCACGGTTACTGATTAATCGATTTTAACCGCAGCGAATATTAATTCATTAATTTTATATTTTGCTGGATACTTCACTGAAGAAAAGAAGTATTCACTGTCAAAAAGAAGTCTTACTTTTCTGAATTCAGAACACTTTAGACTGAACCCGTTTACATTGGATCCAATTTGTACTAAATTTCAGCATCATGATTTTAAGACCTAAAACGGACAAATTCTTGTTTTAGGACATACATTTTTCTGATTTTCAGTCATTTTGGTTTTAGGGTGTAAAGGATTTAAGACTTTGTTTTTACTGTGTTGTTTTCAGCCCCTTTTTGGCTGGAACCGTTTACGTAAGTGTCAATTTGGACTGATTTTAAGACCAAAAAGTGACTTAGTCTTGTTTTGGGCCACAAAATTGACTGATTGTGTAAACAGTTTAAGATTTTCTTTTTTCTGCGTTCATTTGTAAAGACAATAAATAAAATTCATTCATTATGGATATATTAATTGATCGAATTTGAAAAAGATTTTTATAGAATTTTATAACTAGCGTCATATATCTCGCTCGTTTTATTTTATAAAACAACAACGTTTTTATTTTATAACAATTTTTTAAAATTCAACAGTTTATAACTTATAAAAAGCCGTATACGTGAACAAACACGTGAACGAACGTAATAAAAGAGGAAAGGAATTCAATAACAGTCATTTGTCATTTTGTCTTGGGTATGAGAAGAAATTGCATTATCGTGTTGATAATTAATTAAAAGATGCTCGTTAATATGCGCGTATTTATCAATTAGAGAGATATTGCTATTATAATAAGTTAGGATAATTATGAAAGAGCGCGGAGGTTAAGTGGATGCGTTTTTCAATATTTACATGTCTACTTAAGAAGACAGACTGATGCTTTTAGTGCCATCAGAATCCCCGGGGTACATGCTCTCATGCGATGACACTACATTCCATATCAACCTGACACAATTACCAGTTGAGCATATTAATAAGCATCGTAATTCGATATACACGTTAATACGTTCATCTCGAAGCCCTGAATCCAATTTCCCAAATTATCGTCTCTAATCGTAATTCACTGCAAACGCCATCAACTTAATATTCTATAAATAAGTCAATTATCTACTTCAATTATTTACGCTATTTCAACAACAATTTCAACAAAGAAAAAATATCGCGAAATCAATTTTGAAAAAATAATCAGAATTCGTATATTTCTATTTCAATTTTTTTTCTCCTAAAAATGGTCTTTATGCGAAAAAGATTTTAGGGCTAAAAAGTTCTTTAAAATAATTGAATAATTTTAATTATGAATAATTTTAATTATGAATAATTTTTGAAAATAAATAAATTTAGAGCATTTATAATTCGGAACTAATGAAATTGAAAAATTTATGTCAATATTAAACCATTGTTAACATCAATCAATATCGATTAATACTGAATTTCGTCCCGATTGAAAATATTTGATTAATTTAATAAAATATTTGATAAATATTCTATTTTTATATTATATTGTGTGTTAATAAAATAAAAAAAATAAAATAAAATATTAGTTAAAAAATAACTGAAAAATGGACAAACATTTGAATATTGTAATTTTACAGTTTTGCGCAACTTTTTAATTTTATTAGTTCCGCGCTGTGAACAATTTATCACATTTGACACTAAATTTATTTACACGAGCTTTTATCCTCTGGAAAGTTGGGTTGATTTAATCTCTTTGAATTCTGTTAGCGTGGAATACAATAGAAGAAAATTTTGTAGAATAAAAATCAACATTGGAGTTGAAGCATAACTAGTTTTACGTATCAATAAAACTTCGCTCAGAATTTTTCTTTCGTATATTTTCAAAACTTGAAAGTAAACTTGAAACGCTGAAGACTTGGCAATTTAAATTCTGGTTTATATAGCACGTACCTTTTTTACATTCTATGCTAATGAGAATTCTCGAGAAAATTTGAAATTGTAAATCTAAAATTTGGGTTTAAAATCTACTTTCAAATTGTCGCGAATTTTTTCCTCGCTTAGGCTTTCGAATACCTTTCGAATTAAAAAAATTTATTTCGTAGAGCTAAGTGACTCGATTTGGGGATTTGATAATCTAGCTGCGAATATTTATAATAAAAAAACAAAATAAGTATTATTGTAATAAATACAATAGCAAATATACAGATAGTAAATATATAATAGTAAATACACAATAGTAAATGTACAATAGTAAATGTACAATAGTAAATGTACAATAGTAAATATACAATAGTACACTGAAAAAACAAAAAAAATTTATTTGATTCAAATAATAATTACTTGTTTCAAATAAATATTCATTTGATAATAGACAAGTATAAATGGGTATTTGAATCAATTAAATTTTGTTCAGTATAAATATACAATAGATTAATAATATTTATATAAATTAATAATAGTTGATATTTCTCTATGAGAAGGCAAAAAGTATAGTAAATTATTTATTAAAGAAATACGCTATTAGAAATATGTTCCACTTTTTGTTATTGACACTCTTTTAATTAGTTTTTCTTATTATTTTCAGGTAAGTTTCCAGTTGGACGATCTTAACCGCGATTCTTCTCTCGGTAAGAGCAAATAATTAGCTTTTAAATTGGCACAAAAAGAAAGAAAAAAAGCACTTATAAAAAAATTGTTTTCTCTACTTTCTTTTATCGACAAAAAGAAAGAATTCCTTTTTTTATAATTCTCTATAATCGAAAAGAGACATTTGCATAATACTTTCCTTCTATTTAAATTCTATATAAATTATTCCATAAATTTTCTAATTTATCAATTTTAATTTCTAATCAATATTTTATCGGCACTTGGAATTTAAAAATGTTTAAGCAGGCAATTTAGTTGAGAATGAAAATTTATATTTTCTCGAAAAAGTAATATCAATAAAAGGTAATAGCTACTTTATCTAAACGATATTTCCTTTTTTTAATTGCAGTTTACAACTAAAGTGAATTATCAGTTTAGAAAAAGGCTCATAAACCTATGAAGTTAACTTTATTGGAATTTCAAGTTTTTAAAGAAAATATATGTGCAATCTAAAGTAAATTAAATTCAACCTCTCGGTGAAGAATCTAAAATGAAAATGTGATTCTGATTTATGCATTCATTTCAGTCATTTTACTTAAGGACTCTGCTTTAAATCCATTTTGTTATCTCTTCCAAGTGTTGTACACACGCTTCTCGTTAAATGTCAAGTCGATGTATTTCAGTCACGTCTAGTTGGTGATCATAACTCACACAGCTTTCAAGCATAAAACTCCAAAGTGTCGTTAATAAACTGACAGTAATAGTCGCAATGGGATCAATTTTTAACATTCTCTTTATCCAAAATCATTTCCTCCTTTTCTTTAAAAAAATACAGAAATTAAATAAAAATAAAATTTGTAAACCCTTAATCTATATAACTATTTATTTACTAATCCTTGCAATTGTTAATATTTTTGGCTTATTCAAATCTTGTAAATAAGATTACGCTTGTTGTGATAAATTGAAACTTATTTTTAAAAAAAGCGTTGTAAATTTTGTTTTTATGAATGTTTAATTGCATGTATTTATTTCAAAAATGTACAAAAATATATGAAAATAGTATTTTTTTTATAAAAATAGCATTTTCAGAAAAGTGATATTTTTTATAAAAATAGCATTTTTAGAAAAGTGGTATTTTTTATAAAAATAGCATTTTTAGAAAAGTAGTATTTTTTGAGAAAAAGAGTATTTTCCTGGGGAAAATTAAATTTATTCGCTGGATAAAAAGCATATTCAAGACATGAAATTGTGTATAAATTGGGATCACGAGTAGAATGATAAAGAAGAAAGAAGAGTCTGAGAAACGCTTTGTTCTTTCCTTGAGTGAAATTAGGGTTGAAGCAAATATCGGAAATTGCCTAAAAATTAAATTGCACCATGAATATTCGTCCACTGAGCAAACAACTCACAAAGCTTTCACCAACAAAAATCTACAAAGAAAAATTGCATAAAGGTTAAAGCAATTGTTTTTTCATCTCTGAAAATTCATTTTCAAAAATCTAGTTTGTTTCTAAATTTAAATGAAATGAGTTTTTTCAGTAGACTGGTAGTCCATTTATTTAATTAACTATTACTTTCCAAAGCCTTTTTTTAAATTTTTATCATTTTCGTATTCCATTTTTTACCCTTTTCATCAAATAATGTATTATTGATTTACAAAAATGTTATATAAAAAACGTTTTACAGTTCTTTTATTTAATAATTTTTTTAAGCTTTTTTATTTTAAATTTTTATTACTTTCGTTTCACTTTTTTATCCTTTTCGTCAAATATTTTATCGCTTCACAAAAATGTTATTTGCAATTTTTAAAAGCTTTTTCAATTAAGAAATTCTTTTCTTTTGTTTTTTTTTTATTATTTTGTTATTACATTTTCATCAATCATGAGAAAGTATTCAATTTTTTTTTATTCTTAAACAAACAAAAATTCTTTACCAGAAAATTGTAATTATAAATTATAATTCAGTTTGTGGATTATTTTTACGACCAAAAGAGGCAAAAAATGTTATGAAAACGGAATATGATAATTTTCGAGAGGGTGAAATCATTGTTCGTAAATTAAGGGAAATATTTGTGTTCTTTTTTGTAGATAGTATATAACACACTGAAAATGATACATATGGCTGGGACGTTAGCACTCGCATGCATTTTTCATCGATTTCAACGCATGCTTCGCTTTTGACGGTAAAATGCATTATTTATCAAGCATATTTTTGCATTTCATACATCTTCAGTGAAACAGAGTGCATTGAGCATCAAATCAAATTTTAAGATGAATTCTAAAGAGATAAGAACTCCAACAAATGTTATAAATAAGGAAACGTGTTTACAATTTTTCATTGAAAAATAAACAAATTGTCTGCATTTACATTTATAATTTTTATGTTTTGAAAATCATGCAAAGCATTGATGAAATAAATGTTAAATTTTAAATTTCAAAGTTACATTTCTACAAAAAGTACAATTTTGATGTTTCAGTATAAGAATATGCTCGATTTTAAAATAAATCCGAGAATAAATCCTTTTATTTAATCTGCAAGTTGGTTATATAATTTTGATGGATTCGTTACGTGATTTTTATGATGAAAAATCATTCTATGAAGTTATAGAAGATAAAACGCGTAGAAGCATCGAACAAACACAAATTAACAGATCAAACATTCGCGGGTGGTCAATAGAAAAAAGACTCGTCTCGAAAACAAACGAAATATCCTATATCGACAAAGCAGCTTCATTTTTATGGACCACCATTCATACTTTGAAACCTCTTCCCAATTCCATACTCGATTTATTTGTATTTTGCGTTTGTAAAAGCAATACAGCCAGCAAACAAAAAGTAATTTTAAATATACATCCGCACTAAAATAACTGAGAGGTGTGTGAGGATTTTTAAAAATTTTCAATTAATTTTTCCTCCAATTCACCACAGCGTTATTTTCTAGAATGTGCTTCCGATTGCATGAAAACAAGAGCCAATCGAATAATTTAGTTAACTTTTTTTTTCGTACAGCTCTGTTTAATTTATTTTTTTACGCTCGTGGAATGTTACTCGCTCTCAGAATTTATTTTACAACGAAAAAATAAAATGAAACTTTGTTTATAAAAGAGATAAAATTAAAAGCTTTTTTAAAAAGAAAAATTAAATGGAATTTTAAAAAATATATTAAAAATTAAAAAAATATTAAAAATTAAAAAAATATGAAAAATTTAAAAAATATTTAAAAATTTTAAAAATATTTAAAAATTTTAAAAATATTTAAAAATTTTAAAAATATTTAAAAATTTAAAAAACCGAAATTAAAATTCTTATAAAAATAAATGTATACGAGTCTAATAAAAAAATGATATACAAATGTTTTTTAACACCTTCAAGGTCTCGAAAAATTTTAATTTAAAAATTCTAATGCGAGTTTGAAAAACGGCAATTTATTGAACTTTTTGTTCATACACTGAAAGAAAATATTTTAGAAATTTCAATAAACGCATTGTACTTTTTAATATAAAAGTAACGATTTAGGGAAAACGGTAAAAAATGAGAAAAA